>JABXWE010011657.1:0-11354 GCA_014611495.1 Limonius californicus | reverse complement strand
AAAATTGGCGCCCAACTAAATTACATAATTATAAATTTATTATCATAAAAAAAAATTATTATTAAAATAAATTCACAGCAATATATATATATATATATATATATATATATACAGTGTGTCTCACTGTAGACTGCACCACCGCAGTATTTTGTATATGTATTATCGATTCAAAAAATTTCTTTTTTCTGACTATACCTCTCACTAAACTGTAATTTAAGGGTATGTTACTTTCCCTTCACGGTGAAATGCTAGCCTACTACGATTTAAAATAAACAGCAAAATTGAAGAAGTCGTATTAGGGATTTTTAAAATTTTTAAATTTCATTACAATCATAAAATTTTTCAATATTTTTTGATTGTAACGAAATTTTGGATTTAGCTTATTTGGGCGATTCTGAACAACTTTTATTAACAAAATTTCGTTGTAAAAGAATCCCTAATACGACTTCTTCAATTTTGCTGTCTATTTTAAATCGTAGTAGGTTAGCATTTCACCGTGAAGGGAAAGTAACATACCTTAAAATTACAGTTTAGTGAGAGGTATAATCAGAAAAAAGAAATTTTTTGAATCGATAATATATAAACAAAATACTGGGGTGGTGCAGTCTACAGTGAGCCACACTGTATACATTGCTGTAACTTTCTCAAATAATTTCACTCATACCGAAAATATGATTGTAACACTCCCGGTGCTTTGGGGTAGCTCAGAGCCAGAATCCTTATTTAAGAGGAATATAACATGGAGGTTTCCGGTTACGTTCTCCTGCAGGTCCTTTGACTGGACAACAAATTAGTGCAATTAGGTAAGCGTATTTTACCTAATACACTCCCTTAGTTAATCTTCGGATTTCTGTAATAAATTAGGAAAAATATAGGTTTTAACGTAAAAATTCGGGAACGGTTTGAATCGGATCTTAAAATGATTCTTTTACAGCTTAAGGGTACAAAACCCTGCGTATAACTTCGCTAGCTCCGTTGAAAAGGGGAAACACCCCTAAACCACTGAGACAACGAAGGTTACACCTTTACTAATATTTTCTGAAGTTTAAGTGTGTAATACGAATAGGGATGATTACCCAAATTCCTATTTCAAACCAAACTTTTCGACTGGTCCTATATACAGCGTAAGTTCACAGGGAGACGACCCAAAGTGAATTATGTTCGGTATATATTCCCACGACTTCACTGAACAACAATTCGCAGCTCAAATCGGAAAAGGGCAAAACGACCCCTAAACAAATGAGCGAACGAATGTTACACGGGCGGGCTTGACTGTGCAAACAAACTAAAATTAACTGGGATTAACAAAATCGTTACTTTAACTGGAAAAGGGTATTTTAACTGGACTGGATTTCGGGTAACAGGTAATTTATACGGTGTCGGATTGAATTTTGGTTGAAGTTCTTCCTCGATTCGATCTTGGACTCAAGTTGTTCGTTTTGGGAGCTGGTGTTCGTATTTATACCTTCCATTTCCAGTCTAAAATGTTGTTAATAATTTTATGTTGGCGGGGAGACCTACTGACGGTAGAAACAAAGTGGGAGACGAGTACAAATCTTGAATACCAACGCCACCAGCGCCTTTATGTCGCACTACGCGGTCCCACAAATTCATTTAAAACTTATTTACACCGCGCACTGAACACTTCCTTACATGATAAACTTTCTTAAACAAATCAACATTTATCACAAAGTATAATCTTAGAAAACTTACCAAACAAAATCTTGCTACTCCACCATAAGTCAACAAACTGGTCATAATATATTATATGATATGTAATTTAATGTGATACAAAATATTAATATATGTGTATGGAAATGTATATAGAATGCTACTATAATTGAGATGTTAAACATACCCCCCATATGGGGTAGGGTAGGTCAAAGCGGTTTTGGCGATTTTCGATTGGCTGCCGTTTCCGCGTTTGCTGGTCGGTATCGCCGGGAGATGCCTCAGAAAGTCAGCCGTCGAGTGGAGCTTGGCGTCCGGTTGCAACAACGTGCGAGAGTCGAAAATGTCGTAAAAACCTAAAGAAAAGCGAAACTTTCAAAAATCGAGGCGGCGCGAACATTCGAGGTATTTTAGGGGGCCAGGGAAGCGAGACCCTTTGATATTTTCGGTTAGGAAAAATAAGTGCTGGGGAGCGGTTACAGTTCGGCGATTTTTTGTATTTGTCCGTTGAGATGTCAAGACGGCCGCTAGCAGTCTCCTAACTTTTTCAAAACGGGTTCAATTACGAACCGCTTCCTTACTTCACCCACATTTTCTGCCACCCGTTTCCTTTCTCCAAACCCTTCCCTTTTTATCTCATTTCTTTCATGTTCTTACCCCATTTTTCTATTCTCCTACCATTTAATTTCCTTCTCTTCTTCTATCCATCTTCCTCCTTCCGCGACCCCGCTTCCTTCCAATCCCTCGTTCCTCTTCCTTTCCTTCAACCACTTTCCTATTTATTTCAATTTTCTCATCTTTTTCCTCCTTTCTTTTCTTTCCCTATTTACCATTCGTCTTCTTCTTCTCCCGTTGACTCCCAATCCCTCATTTTAGTTTCCCATTTCCACTCTCTTCTTCATTTCTTTCTCTTTCTTCCCCATGCCTTCTCCCCTTCCCCGTCATTCTCCGGCTTTTCACTCCTCCTTCACTCTAGCTATTTCTGGGGAATGGTACGAAGGGACCCCTTCGTCATGATTCTCCTATCCCGCAAAGCTGCTGGACATATGAACTTGATATGAAGTTGAAGCACTGATGCATAATTATAAGTTATTTACATTTCCAAATTCCACAGAACGCATTGTCAGTAAAAATAGAAACCCCAATTATTTTAAGCAGTACAAGTACTACAGTTAACAGAGGCTTAAGAGAAGGCGACTTATTATCAACCGACATATTCAACTTAGTCCTGAAGGCGATTCTAAGAGATATTTATATGCATTCCAAAGTCAGAATATATTACCATAGGCACCAGTGCTGCATAGGCAAACGATTTAACAATTATCACAAGAACAAGGAGGGAATTGCAAGAAATACTGCGAATTGAAAGTACCAGCAAAGAAATATGAAAAAAGAGTATATTCACGTCTGAGTATAGGTAACTAGATTGAGCACAATTTACGTATAGGCACTAAGACGTAGATCAAAGAAAGAACTGAGACTTGAAAATAAAACGCAGAATATGATGCATATATGAAACGTCAAAATTTAAAAATTATGTTAAATAAATTTGATAATTTGGTTTTATTGCTGCACAAAGCTTTTAAAACTGTATAGCAAACCTTAAATCCTTGCAGAGAATCCTTGCAGATGTAGTCCAAATAACTGCGATTTGTGAATATTTCCAACCAGAAACCTCCGCTAATTCCTGACATGAAGGTTCTTGCGGGGAAGGAATCAATCTTATACCCCGTTGGATAACCGTCTTCCAAGGTCCACATTTTAGACTTCGTGTCTTTTATTGACCCTTGTCTAACGTACTCCCTTAAAATTATTATTTTAATTAATTAAATTTTCTTTTAAAGAAATACTTACTCTGGGTTCACAAGAATATCCTCAAAGTCCAGCATATTGAAACTGTAACACAGACCTTCGCTTGTCAATGATTGTGACAAGGTGGAATTGGGTTCACATAATTCGCCTAACCATTGAACGGAAGTGTAATCAGGTTTCATTTCTGGAAATACCTAAGAAAAAAGAGAAAAAATATTTTTTTTAATGAATATCTGTCTTACTTCTATCATAGCCTTAATTGCAGATTCACTAACAGTAAGGTTTCCATCTTGGGTTCCGTTAACAAATACTCCCTCAAAGCCATCACAAATTAACGAAATACCCTCAAAATATCGTTCTCTGTAACCGCACCATTAGATTACAAGATATTTAAAACATATCCTTAATCAATACTCGTCTGAATTGATGTGCTTCTTAGATATTCTCTTTAACAGCACGTCTGTAAAATTAAAAATTTCCGGATTAGATTTTACCTCCGGACAGATAGTAACAGCCGGGAACGGAATTTGGGAAATTGCAGTCTCTTTTGTGGCGAAGGTCACAATCACAGGTGACGTTGTCCATTTGTTATAGGCCTTCAAAATTAAATTAATGCAAAAATACCACACGAGTGTAATAACAATAGTCCAGGTTAATCTAAAAAAAATTGGAATAGATCAGACAGCTAGTCATGATTGAAGAGATACTTTTCTATCATGTAACGTCCACGTTCTCCAAGATACCGAATTCCATGCACTCCACTGCATTGGCAGTAGTCTCTAAAATAATATCGTAAATTTTGAGACCAAGTTGGTGGTTCTGGACCTTTTTTAGAATTATCGTTTAGAAAATTGTTATACTTTCTGCCGACAGCCTCCGCTTTCTCATTAAACATTTTTGGGCAAGTCACAGCCCTTTTCATATCTGAGACGTTCAATAAATATAAAGGCAATATTCATACGCGCAGGAGACCGCGCTCTACAATCTCTCCTATATAATAACTTTGTAATTATCTTAATGTTACATCTGATCGATAAAGGTAGTTGCTGTAGACAATGGTATGTATGTACAGTACAGTAACCAAAATAAGGCTATTGCCAAAAAAAGTGCTTTATATGAGTGTATATGAACACTTTGAAACAAATTAATTTAGTATAGTCCCTGTTTCATGACGTAGACTAATAGCTATTATTTGTTCTGTGGCTGTACAAACTCCAATGGCCTTACAATTTCCTGGGAATTAATTGACACGTTTAGATTTACGCAATTTTTAATGCGGCATTTATAATGTAAAAGTGGAAGAGTGAACAGTAATTGTGAAATATTGCTAGAAAACGCTTTTAAAAATGGCGTATTCTAACTATCGTAATAATTGTGAAATATATCTAATGGATACACTTGCAAAATCACCCACTTTATTTCCTCATGTAAATATTAATAACAACAAATCAATGATATATCTATAGGAGTTATTGAGGAAGGACAGAATCGAAAATTTCTAGAAGATTCCAACCAATGGAAAGTAAGCACAATAATTACCTGAATTACATGAAAATCTTATAAACTAATTTATCTTTTTTATAAATAACTTTACATGCAAACACAAAAAACAACTGTCATCACTATGTTACTCACATCAAAATACACATTTTGACACCAAACGAGGCATAAATCCGTTACCAAATTACATGAACCAATATTCATTTAAAAATAAATAATTATACACCAGTAATTATGAAAATACAACATAAAGTTTGTTTAACTTCTTAGATAATTCCATTCCCACATATTATTCACCAAAGAATAGTTATAGTTTATGAAAATTTACAATTTAACTTGTAGCTGTCAAATTTTTTACATTTTTTTTTAATATTATTCTAATTACAGCTGAAGAATGCATAAACCTATTGTAAAGTCTCCTATATGCTTTTCTTCAGATGACTCTAATCCAAAACAACCCATATTTGTACCAAGGACTTGAATATTACAGTCTACGATGGCAAAGCAACATCGTAAACCCACAAAAATAAATCAGATGTGAATGTTATGTTATTTAAATTTAAATTATATTAAATTATTTCTTTCAGGAAAGCTTTACATAGCTTTACATATTTAGTTATAAGTTAAGATTACTCAAGTTTAGCCTTCTGTAACACAGCAATATGTAAATACAAACGAGGACCTTTCAAATATTCCAATGCTTATTTGAATATTATAGAGAACTATAAACTAAAACACCATAAATATATACAGTACGTACCACATTGAGTAGGCTTCCAGAGATATCTTTCTAATTATTAAAGACTGAAATTTGTTTAAATGGGCAAAGTTGTGTAGTTTTGAGTGCTGATCCAGATTCCGTGGAGAACATTTTAAAATTCCCAACAGTTTAGAAATGTAACAAAACAAAACTAAATATCGCAATTTTCTTTAAAGCTTAACATCTCTGTAAAAGTTGGGAAAAAATGTTTCATGTGAAAGTTATTTGATATGATTAGCCACACTTATTTTTCTTCTGCGAGGGCGTTATCTCTTACGAGACGTAACGATATTTTCTCTTATGCCTGTGTTGCAGGATTTAGTGTTACAGACATAGAGGACCTACAGCTTAATGTGGGCTCCGAAACACGGAAAGTGCAAACACTTCTACTCCAGATAAAACTTATTAGGCAGAGTACTTCGCTGATTTGACATTGGCTTGTGAGATAATAAATATATTAAAATAAATTTGATCTTCCGGTACTGGGAATTGAACCCTGGACCTTCGGCGTAGTAGTCTAAATATTGGTAGCCGCTTTCTAATATTAAATGGTCTCTATATTGGATGTTCACATGGTTACATACATTTTTCAAATTTTTTTAACAATATGTTACAACTTATGGGGACGGGTATGGCTCAGTGGTAGAAGAGCCAATCTTTGGATGTAATAGTCCAAACGCTTCCCGGTTCGAATCTCTCCAGGGTCGGAAATTTTTCTAGTGCCCTGGATGGTCGGTACTCGGATCTGGTCTCCATTTGCCATTGAGGATCAAATTAATGGCACTCCTCGTGTTACGATCGCACTAGAGGAGTAACAAGAGCATATACACCAAACAGTACACCACACATACCAACAGGTTAAGCGTTTACGCACCAACACGGTAACCCGCAGAGGCGGGCCCTGTTGTGCAATGCACAAACTAACTTAGCCTTGTTTCACACAAAAAGCGATGGGCCTCTAAGGCCTGTGAAAGCTTCATGATAACATGATTACAACTTATTTCAGAAAATAATATAATAAATTTAGTGTTTTAATATTATTTCAAGTAGGCATGAAAACAATTACACTCTATATTTACTATGGAAACAAATCAAACAAAAATAAAACATTTAAATACAGAGAACTGTCGTATTAAATTAGATTCTCAAGAATTGTCTTAAGTTCTCATTTAGTATTCGTTTGTTGTATCATTAAGTGGTGAAGTTTGTAACGAAGTTCTTGGGACAACGCATTTTTAAAATTGTATAGGAAATTTTCGCGTTGTTAATTTACCGTTGGAGCGCGCGCGGCGCTGTACGTGGAGTTTAGCGAAGCGTTTCCCCACTCCCGAGAACCGAAGGGCGAACAGACCGAGCGAGACCCAGATGGAAACTTGGTACAAAAGGAGCTCCTCGAGGAAAAATCATTTACTTTTGAGTCCAGATCGGAAGGAAGAAGTCGAGCTTAGAAAACCTGTCCTGACTTGAACTTATAATCACAATTTTGTACCCAAAATACAATTTACCGCAAACCTGAGAATCCTGCCTAAAATCCTGAGAAGTTCTGTCTTAATCTTGTGCAAACCGCATTCTGACAGCAATTACTTTTCTCTGTGCTTTTAGCCTAACCTGGGATTGGAATCCCGAGTTTTGCTAAACGCAATCCCAGTTTAAATAAACCCGTAGGTACACTGAATTAATCTGGTGCAAACCGCATTCTGCAAATGTATCCTATCCCGTAAATAGGCCTGAATAATTAAAGCAAATTCACGTATTTCGCCTCAGCTAGCGAAACCCCAGCGAATGAATTTACTACGAATCAAGTAATATAATTTTGTAGGCAAAGGCAACCTACGTTTGAATTCTAAATACGTTCTAATTTCGCCGCATTTAAAAAAACACCGATAAAACCACACCGATCTACGACCGCTTAGAATTCACAAACTCGATCCACCGCACCTGTACTAACTTTTAGTAACGACACCGTAGATTCCAGTCTGATATATCCTGTGCATTAATAACATATTTGATTTATAATTTAGCAGCAGTAACCTAAGATTCCGAGTCCGCGTGGCTTCGAGTGGTCGACGGCGCTCCATCTCGTGCGCAGCGGAAGACACGCCATTCGCGGCCAAAACCTGAACTACCGACATTCCAGGACCGGACTACGGCCAAATTATTATCCTTTATAATACCCGTTTATTGCGTGTGTTCTCTTAACTCCGAATTTGGAAATTTTTTTGTTGCATTTATTATTATAATAATCAAATACGTTAATTAAGCTAGATTTGTACAAGTAATAGGAATAATAGTAGATTGTTTGACAAGTAAAGAAAAGTGGTTGTTTACTATCGAGTGGAAACAGATTGATTTACGAGCGTTAGCGAGTAAATTAAGTTTTCACGAGATAGTAGACCATTTTTCTTACGAGTTAAACATGCTGTTTTTTTATATCCTTAATGGAAAACGTGGAAAACCTAAGAATATTTTAACAAAAATTGTTTTATTACAATCTTTAACATATGTAGTTGCCTATTAAAAGTAACCTTAGCAACGCATGACGACAAATTGTGTTGCTAACGATTAAAGTGTTGCTAACGGATAAAGTGTTGCTAATGAGTAAAATAAAACATTTCCTTTGTGAATTCTACGTAATCAAATGGCTGTTTTCCATTAAGAATACAAAAAACATTATAAACTTTTAACAAACTTTATATCCAGCGAACCCTGGGCTATGAGCTTGCCCGGCAACCGACCACGAGTATTACAACTTAATGAACTGCCCTCGTACACGAAATTTGTCAGTTTTGCGACTGTAGTTATGTCAGTTGAATGGTAAACCATTTATACAAATGCAAAAACTGCCCAAAAGAACTAAAAAAATTGCTTAAGGGTAACAAAAGCAATAAAAAAAAAGGAAGCAACCTTACATACATTTTTACAACAAAATGTAGTTGAAGACATAAGCCAGATAAGATGAATAAGCTTCTGCTGTTTTAAAATGGCCACTTTGACGCTTTGTTAACTCTTATTTTAGCCATTAACATCTACAGCGACAAGTAACACGATTATTACTCCAAATCCTTCGGGTATGTTATACAGGGTGGGCCATAAAGATATGCGATTTTAAAAATACAATTGTGTGCAAACGGGATGGGGGAGCGCTAATTGGAATGGTGGGGATTGGTGGTTAGGTCCTTGGAAATTCAGTCACGTTGGACCGTTTCACGGGAGCGCATCGCGCGTTTTGCGTACAGAATTTTTACAAACATGGCCATTTTTGCATAATTGTTAAACGTTTATTTCGCGCCAAGTTCTAATTGCATGCCTTAAACGAGGTCCCAGCGAAAGTGTAATTAGGTCGTGGGTTAGAAAATTTGAGGCTACAGGTTCTACGCTTAATCAGAAGCCTCCGGGACGCTCAAGGTCAATAAGAACCGAGCAAGCAGTAAACGAAGTTGGAGCTTCTGTACGGAGAAATCCCGCAAGAGATCAGCTGCCCTAGCCGTGTCGCGAACATTTTTGCGGCGTATTTTGAAGAAAAACCTTCGTTTTAATAGTAATATAAAAATAGAAGAAAAACCTGAAGACAATGAAAATGTTGAGAGTGAAATTGAAAATGAAGAAATATATGACATAGGAGTATTGGAAAATCACCATGAAGTTCAAAAACGGAACTAAATGATCACGAAAGTCATAATGAAAGCCATGAAACCGGGACAAAGATTTTGTTTGTGAAAGCTGGTTATAAGATATTGTCAGAACATTAAAACTAGTATAGTAATTTTAAACTTATTCTTATGCTTATATGACATTCATGTATAATAAATAAAAAATAAAATTACTTTTCATCTTTTTCAGATTCGACTATACTTTTCATCTTTTTCAGATTCGACTATCGACTAATAATAGTCATATTATATATTATTTTGAAGCTTACGACATAAGCGGTTGATCCACCTGATTTTAGAAATTCTTAAAAATGAGCGGGGACCGCGGTAGAGTAATGGCCGCAGCGCTTGGCTTCGGAGTTATTCTACCAAAGTCGCTCAGCTTCGAATCCTGAGCACTGCACTTTCCCAGGGTGTTTGTGGTGTCTGGGGCATGGGGTTTTTCAAGGGTGGGGCATGTTAGACCTGTGAATAGCACGAAATGTGCTGAGCCGGGATAAGCTGGGTGGGATGGGAATCTTGGAATTGCCTTTGGCAACTCCACGATTCTTAAAAAAAAATGAGCGTAGATGTCCAGCTCACATTGGAAAATCACTTACCAAAAAAATAAATGACCGGTCATGTTACAACACTATCTTATAATAAAAAATAAATCTGAAAAAACTGTCCTTACCTCTGGATTTGATTTATTCTTCACTTGGCTGGATGACATAACTAAAGGTGCATTTGACTTCAACCAATTAAATTCCTGTAACAACTGCAAACCTTGTCCGCCATGTTCAAAAGGTAAATAAAAGAGATCACATAACAAAGAAAGATCTTCCATTGTCAATTCACACTCTCTCCTGTAATAGAAAAATTATGTTTGCCATGATTCTATTTACAAAATATTTTGCTATTTAATTATACTTAGTCTGTTCATTTTCTGGGTTTATAACATGATTAGTGGTTGAATCATTTGCTTCTATTTGCATACTTCCACTAGATGTCTAAAAATAGATATGGGATAATAAAGAAAATTCTGAACAAACTAAAAACCGCCTTACCGAAGTTTCAATCATTGCCACATCTTCATTTGAACTAGAGCATTTGTTAACATGTGAAGGTGAAGCATTTGGTGTACTGTTACAGTCCATTGGTTCTGAAGGACTCAGACTAGAACCTTCAGTGCTAGTATCAGTATTCATGGAAACCTCATCCTTGACAGTTTCATTGTTTTCAGTTTTAGCGATGCCCTCCTTACAATCTCCATTTTGTTCACACTTGTTACTATTCTTTTCTAAAAGCTTATCTTTGTCTAGTTTTATGTGCGCACCATTTAGTATGGTAATACTTTTAGATGAGTCAGCTGGCATTATTGGTATTGGTATGACCGTTATTGGATTCGGTATCGAGTCATTACATACTACCTTTGTTTCGCTTACTAGTGAGTTCATTACAGGACCCGGTAAGGGATTAACCAGACTTTCATTGCAAGTCACCTACAAATTAAATTATATTGTAACAGAGCTCCTTAAAGAAAAGTCAGCAAATTGTGGAAATATCAACAAAAAAAAAAGGGAGAAATATCGAAGAAAAACCTTCACACCATCAAACATACAAGGGTCGATTGATAACTAAGGTCTCCAATCCTATAAAATATGTTTGAGACAAAAGGAAATAATGAAACCGGTGTCAGAATAAAGCAAATTTATTGTATTTCAAACCTACATTTTTATTTTTCTACATAATCGCCATTTAGTGTCGCACATTTTTCCAAACACTGAAATCTGAGGATGCCAAATCGGGACTATACGGAGGGTGAGAAATAACCGTGAATTTCAGGTTCGTCATTGTCTTCGTCGTTTCGCGGCAGCAATGCGGTCTGGCGTTGTCGTGGTGCAACCAGAAAGTGGTCCTTTGCGGCCTTACTCTACGGATACGTTTCTTGACTGCTCGTAAGGTTTCGCAGTATCTTGCCG
>JABXWE010011655.1:0-11769 GCA_014611495.1 Limonius californicus | reverse complement strand
TTTATCTTTTCTTTTTATTGTAATTTCCACAAATCTAAAGATATTTATTTAAAATTTGGTATACATATTTACCATTATAAACTACAGTGTCAGAACCATTTTCATAAACTTGATAGTAAGGGGCACTTAGCCTATCACTTAAATTTTATTGTAGCTCTTAACTTCGTTATTAGTATAAAATTTTAATATATTGGGTTATTTTCTGAAAGAGAATTAAAAAGCACAAAAATAAGCCACTCTTAGTTCATATGCATAAAGACAACCGTTTCCTGTCGAAAACTTTCCTTGAAATTGCTGGCTTTTGAATTCGACGTTAAACTGTAGGCCCCCGGTGTTTCTACCTAGCACCGAGGAGAAGCACGTGGCAGAGAAGGAGCCGGTTAGCATGTTAACGACATTTCAGTAAGCCGGATGAGATTTATAGAGTCTACACCGGTCATGGCCAAATAATTTATCATATTGTCCCCACGTTATATTTCCTGGTTCGGCAGCTAGATAAGGTCTTGTATAGTATAGTTTTATTTGGGGATAACATCGATGGATGGACCTCCTTTCTGTCAGTAGGTTAAAGATTTATATCATTTGCATATTATTCAATAGAGTTATACAGTGTGTTTCAGAAAGAATGGGGCAGCATTTAGAAGGACCTCCCTCATGTCAGTAGCTTAAAGATGTATATCATTTGCATATTATTCAATAGATTTATACAGGGTGTTCTAGAAAGAATGGGACACGTTTGGTCATAGATTATTTAGGTTAGAATAAACCGATTAAACTTAATTAGAAAATCCTTCCTTAAGAAGTTATAGGCCATAAAGTTCAATTTTTTATCTTTTCTTTTTATTGTAATTTCCACAAATCTAAAGATATTTATTTAAAATTTGGTATACATATTTACCATTATAAACTACAGTGTCAGAACCATTTTCATAAACTTGATAGTAAGGGGCACTTAGCCTACCACTTAAATTTTATTCTAGCTCTTAACTTTGTTATTAGTAGAAAATTTTAGTATATTGGGTTATTTTCTGAAAAAGAATTAAAAAGCACAAAAATAAGCCACTCTTAGTTCATATGCATAAAGACAACCGTTTGCCCTAAAATGCTTGTCAATGTTATGTGTTGTCGTTACGATGTAGGTAGCCATGATCACAAAAGCAATGGATCGTGCTTGTAAAAGCCAATAATAAGTCAATTAATTACTTTGGAGTCATAGAAATTGTATTTTTAATTTCTGTTTTGTGTTTAAGAAAATGTACTTCCTCCAAATTATTTTCAGGGGACCGCGGTACAGTAATAGCCGCAGCGCTTGGCTTCGGTGTTATTTTACCCAAGTTACTCAGGTTCGAATCCTGAGCACTACACTTTCCCAGGGTGTTTGTGGTGTCTGGGGCATGGGGGTTTCCAAGGGTGGGGCATGTTAGACCTGTGAATAGCACGAAATATGCTGAGCCGGGATAAGCTGAGTGGGATGGGAATCTTGGAGTTGCCTTTAGTAACTCCACGATTCTTAAAAAAAAAATTATTTTCCAAGAAATGTCAATACAGATCGCCATTAAGCCTTGGTGGAAATTCGAATGGATCTATGAAACAGTTTCCGATGATACCACACCAAACATTGATAGAGAATTTATGTTGCAAATGTTCCTCCCTTGGTAAATGTGGATTTTTGATTCCCCACGAATGGATATTACTTCAGGCGGGTAAAAGTAACTTCATCGGTAAACAGGACCTTCTTCGGAAATATGTAGTCAGCATGATATTTATTAAGAAAACATTGTGAGAACTGCAATCTAGTTGGAAGATCATTTGGTAATCCATTTTGCACAGGAGTGAAGTGATATCGAAATAGTTTTTCTTCTCCTAAAATTCTGTGGACCGATGCGTTGCTGACCGCAACAGCTACACCTAAATGACGTGTACTTATCTCTGGATTTTCTTTATACGAACTAATATTTCATTTTCCTGGTCTACGGCCATCAATTTGGAACATACATTCACGCCTTGGTTGAAATGAACCTTAAAAATGGAACTTTAAGGAACTTCTTAATGAAGGACCTAGGTATATTAGGTTTAATAGGTTTGTTTTAACCCAAAAATTCTATGACCAAACACTGTCCCATTCTTTCAGAAACACCCTTATACAGGGTGCTTAAGCAAGAATGTTAATAAAAAGACGTTATATTTAAAAAAAAGCTTGAACTTGGACATACCTTTTTTATATGAAATGATTACTCGTAATTCTCCATGAAGATGAATGGTAATCTCTACAAATTCGTAGTGGCTACCGATGACTAGATAAGTAAAGTATATGTAATTCCACCATACCTTGCAGTACTAAAGTATTAAAAAGCGGAACATTCATATACAGGGTGGGCCAATGAAAACGAAACAGACCCGATTTTTCATATTTATCGTCATTTTTTTTAAATCGCTCACACTCGTCAATTTTTGTTTTGAGGTGGAAACTGTTTGGGTTTATTTTCAACCTTGTCACATCAATCTTCTGAGAGTGGTGAAATTCACTCCTAAAATTCTTAATAGGAAAGGGGGTCGTGTGATGCATCATTTTAAAGGGCATTAAATTATATTAGAAATAATCAGAAGTGAATTCTTCCTTCTTCCTTTAATGCTTCAGTCAATTTAACGTAAATACGAACTACAGTCAATTTAACATAAATACGAATTACGGGAATATCATAGAAGACTCCTGATTGACAAAACCGGAGAAGGCATGTGTGTGGAGGGTTGCAGCACTACATTTGGATTTCGCTACGTTGGAAATGTTTAGGTTTCAAATCAAGGCTTAAAAAGTCGGCGTCCTCTTAACAAAGCTATGAACCTAGTGAACTCATAAATATGATTTGCAAACAGAGGAAAATATTTTAAATAATAGAATGTTACAGCAAATAAATTCGCTCTTTTTTTAATTTAATTAATAGCTGCTCGTATTTTGCATGTTTGTTGAATTAAGATATCTTTTTCTTCTTTAGAAACTATTCAATCTGCAGTTATTCACTGGTTTCCTCCTCTATGATCTCAAATAAATTTTGTTATTTGTTCTGCCTTGTCTTCGAATCTACTTGATATTTGATGTAAATGGTTTTGTTGCTATTAAGAATTCTCTTTCATTTTCTGCTATTACGTCGATTTTAATGGTTTTGGGTGAACACAATACTTGTAGTCGTATCATACGTGTATTATCGTATTAAAGTGCAGAGAAAAATAGGCACGTACTTGCATGCTGATATTAATGCATTAGCGATTACATACCGCAAGCTTACCGATGTACTAATTAGTACAATCAATATCATATTCATCAAATGTAGCTTAGTGGAGTAATAATAACAAATATCTGTTGTTATCTAGGGCTTCTGCTAATTTCGCGGGACGCAACAATGCATCATACCAGCGTAATATAAATTAGAACTGTATTACAATTGCATACAATTTATTTCGCATCGCTGCACGCAGCTTGAATATCGTAAATTGCTGGCAGGAGTAGGTACTCGCAACTAACTGAGTACAACAATTTTTCTTCTTTATAACGAGCTTTAGTGCGTTTGTTGCAGGAAAAATATAACAGTGATGACGTAATTATGGATCTATGTAGTTCAACAAATTTTAATTGGAATTTTCATTTGCACATGTTCTGGTTTTCATGTTTACAGCATGAATTTTGTTAGTTAGGAGGTACAGATATCATGGATTTGCCTGTAACATACTCGTACATGCGGATGCACAAATAAAACACATGTTATCTAACAGAGATATTCAGTTTAAATTTAATTTTCTTTTTCAGGGAATCTGTCGTTTCGCCTGGTATAATTTACTACACACCAATAGCGATTTTATTTTTTACTCGTTTTAATTATCTGCGTATTACAACGCGGAGGGATTAAAAAGTATATAGATAAATAAGAATAGCATAAAAAATATTTTTGTAATATGATGTCTGAGGAATTGTGAAGCGACGTTAGAAAATAATGTAACATAAAAATGTAATAGTCCATACAAACCAAACCTTAAAATAGAGAAAAAAGAAAGAAAAATTATACAGGGTGATATTGAATACTTGTTTCAAATGTATAGGCCGATAGGGTATGTGGAGGATGGAAAATAGACCAACTTTTAATAAAAAAGTCATTTATCTACGCGAATTTTGTTTAATTGTACCGTATCTTCTTCTACATTGTCCTTCTTGCAAGAAATATTGTCATAATTGTTGAAATAACTATGAGCACACCATTGGGGATTCGTCAACAGATGTGGCTGCAAGATAACGGTGCGCTAGCACACTTTCCACTTGCCGTCCGGAATTACATCAATCAAGTACTCGTTGATGATGAAGGATTGGCCCAGGGGGGAGGGGCAATAGCGTGGCCACCACGTTTCCCGGATCTAACGCCTATAATTTTTTTGTACAGGGCCATACGAAAAATTTAGTTAACAAGACGCCTGTCAAGTCTAAAGAAGATTTGATAAGCACATATTCTGGCTGCAGCACAAGAGCAAAAAATTGACAGGGTGATGTTTCCGTAAGGTCCGTGCACATTATATTTCTTTTGTACAAAACACATACATCAGCGGTAAAGTGGTGTAATGGTCAGCATAGCTGCCTTCCAAGCAGTTGATCCGAGTTCAATTCCCGGCGATCGCAAACTTTTTTTAATTATTATTATTCAACGTAGCATAAAATATTTCATTTCATTTCTTCGGTTAAAACGTGATTACTTTCAGTTTTTATTTTATGGGAATTTATTACGCATCCCCCTGATTTTCTAACAATTGTTTGACACTAAATAAAGATTAATTTTATTTTTTAACATTGAATTAATTTGATTGTGCTGGTCACAGCATGGTTTAATTGTCTGTATAGTTGGTTGCCTACACAATAGGCGAAATTGACGCGTTTCTTTTAAAAGTATACAAAGTAACGCCGGGCACTGTCGAAAGAGTATCCAAAATATGCTTCGGAGGTGCAATACTTGCATCAAAGTTGGTGCATTACTTGTAGTGTTGGACTATTATGAGGATTACTCCTTTGTCCAATCTTAGCTCGAAAACGGTGTCTTTCCGATTATGAGTTTCTTATTAAAAGTTGGTCTATTTTGAATCCACTACATACCCTATAAATTTGTAACACGTATTCACTAACACCCTGTATATTTAATTAGGTTTTCACTTGCAATTTTATTGTTAAACCTCAATGGACTACTAAAGTCCGTAATTAGCGTTTTCTGTTGTCACCATAGCTTCGTTAATAAGCCATATTTTACACAAGCGATATTTTATTGGTAGGTAAAATGTCTAAGATTAAATTGAAGCGAAAAAATATAGAAGTAATAGTAAAAACTGATATTAAAAAATTATCACCGGTAGTATAAAAATACGGCAAACCGAACCTACATTTCTCATGTATGTGGATGTAACTTACAGAAATTGTACATCTTCTAAGACACCCCAGTCTACATACAACCATTCAATGTCAAGATTTATCCAATTTTCTTAAAACCAAAACAATACCAATACCACGCAATAAATTTGCTTTGCGGTGTATTATACGTATTGCCTTTTAGAATGGATTCCATTTATGGCATTAGACGGCCTTAATATCCGGAAGAAACAAGGAAAGAAATATAATGGTTCGGCGATGTTAATTGTTACATTTAATATTTTTAATTGTCTAGTATTTAATGTTTTATCTAGTTCGAAAAAAATCAATTTTATAAGATTATTTCAGCGATTTATTATACGATCAAATGTAACCAATGCCGTTTAAAAACCAATCACGTGCTCAGTACAACAATACACATTTGTGGAATATTTTCAGCATAACCATTAAAAACTTTAGTTTCTATTCAAAATCCAAATAAGGTAAGGTTGTACACGTATATGCGTTTGCATACAGAGGAAAATAAAATACAAACCAAACCCAATTGCCATATAGTATACAGATTTCTAAATTTATGGCAAATTGATGGACTGGGTTAATGCTAGCGATAGAAAAATTACGCTTATGGAAAAGTAATTCAGTTTTGGATAAAAACAACAACTAGTACTTAAGACAAACAGAACAAGATGGCTGATTTTCGTTTTTTATTACACTATAGTTATGGGATAATTCGATTGTACGACATTTCGCTTGAAATAGCTGTTTTACAACTGTACCGAAAATAATAAGCAATGCTTTTGAAACTGAAATAAGGTCTCGCCGTTGGAATTAGGGTTTTCAAAGCAAATATCTCTCTTATTATTAATGGTAACCTCACAGTAGTACTACACTTTATAGAGCTAATCTAGTCCAATCGAATTAGAATTAGTTTGACCAAAAATTTGACAGCGTTCGTTTCACTTTAACTAGAACTTAGCCATCTTGTTTTGTTTTTTCAAATTACTCATCACCTGAAACTGTATCATTATTCATAAAACTTAAAAAATCCCCTGTCCACCACGATACTTAGAACACCTAAATACACATTTCGGCAACTAAGTTGCCATCTTCAGCAGGAACAGGTGAACTTGGATTATCTAAAGTAACTTGGCTGCGGAATACATTTGAAGATAAGTTCACAAATCAACACATGGATCATATGATCCAATAATCAGTTCCTACTGACGATGAAAACTTAGTAAACTTAGTTGGCGAAAGGGGTTTTTATAACTGTTGTGAATTTAAATCACCGTCTACATTCATTCCTACTGTATCACTATTATTTAGATATATTTCTCCTGTCAATCTAAAATTAAGATGTATTTGTATTTAAACATTTATTTTCAACGGTTACATGGGTCATCTGATTTGCAAATACCTTGTTTTTTAATAAGGTTAGGTTGACACTGGTTTACAGTCTTCAAAGAGAAAATATGTTACAATCGAAGTAGTGTAAAGAATTAATTAAAATAGTGTTTGCTCTAGTTAAATGTAAAATCAGACATTTTGGTTTGCATGCCTAAAATGTTCTATATCTAAAATTAAATTACTGCTGCCAAAACATGTTTTCTCTACAGCTAATACCTGAATTTATAAACTATTTGTATACTTCATTTTAGCGTAATTGGTTTGTTAAATGTGGTATTCGATAACGGTAAAATTTTAGCCTATACAGCTAATTTACAAGAAAATACCCAAAAATAAATCCAAAAATTTTGACGCTATTACCGGGAAGGAAATTGTGAGTTGTGAAAGGCCCATAATTAATATTTTTTAATACATAATTAGCAAAAGGAAATTAAATCTACAAATATCGTGCAGTATCGCTGAAGTAACGATCATCATACTTCTTAATCCAGAAAAATTATGTAGAAAACGTTTATTGTATCGAACAAATCAAATATTTTTGCATAATACTTAATTGTGTACAGGATGTTATAAAATATATCACAACTGATAAGAAAATAATGCAAGAAGCGGTTGTTGTAGAGTCCATAGGTGGATTTATAATAAATTAACAAAAATAAATTAAATAAGCATTTATCGTGTAGTAACAGTCATCACTAATTTCTGAATTAACGATCAAATTGGAATATTTGATAAAGTCATAAGTTTTATCTACAAAGAAGTTGAAAACTCATGCGATAAACCAATGAGACTTGGTGCAGAAGGTTGATTGTGGAAAACTAAATATACAGTGCTTCCCGAAAGTAACGGATAAATTCTATAAAATCGTTGAGACAAAATATTTCAAAACAATGGTCGGAAACGTCGATATTTATTTTTAAATTATCATTTAGATATGTAATTTTCAACCCCCCACCCCTCAACCCCTAAGCCCTAGCAACTTCAACTTTACAAATTTAAATAGCGAAGTACCCCTTATGATACCTCATTTGATAGCTTTCTTTATGCGGAATATGAAATGAAATGCCAATATTCGAGCAGGCGTCGGCACGGCTCTAGCAATGAGTGGTAAAAACAATTGTTTGTCGTTCTCAGTACGTCCTGTAAACATTGCGATGAGTTTTGAGAAATACATCAAAATTTAAAACTTCGATTCTTCCGCCTTCAGGATGTCTCATTTTTGGAATCTTATTTCCTTAATCGTTAGAGAATTAACACACACTCCACTAAGTAATGTCAATAAATTTTGTTGGACATTCAATTATAAACCATTTTTAATTGTTTTTATCACTCATTGCTAGAGCCGTATCAACGCCTGTTCGAATATTGGCACTTTGACTTGAATACATTTTGGTAAATATCTCCGTTAATTAGCAACCGATTTTGAAAAACTTTTTTTATTGTATGCCACATAAAAAAAGCTATCAGATGAGGTATCACAAGGGGTACTTTGCTATTTACATTTTTATAGTTGAAGTTGCTAACGCTTAGGGGTTGAGGGGTGAGGGGTTAAAAAATACATCCGTAGAAAGAGATGCATAGAGATTGTATGATATGAGATACAATGTATCTCCGTCGCACTGTATGTATTGTTATGATAAATATATGAGCAGGCCATGGAGGTACCATTGCTGCACAGCATGCAAGTATAAGAGCATACTTTATTTATGCATCTCTTTACTAGGTATTTATGTATTTATAAATTTGTAAAATGTTTGTCTTATTGGAGGTGGCATTGGAATCATTAGAATCGTAGTAAGAACGTGAACGCATAACACGTGATAAGAGAGTGAACTCCAATAGGGTAAATATCATAAATGAGAGGGTTGTTAGGGTAATAGATAAACAAGGGTGAAAAATTATTATTCAAGTTCTAATATTTGAATCGGGCGGAGGTGTGATCGGGCTTCACCCAGAAAATCACACCCGAGCAACCAAATTATATTAAATCTACATACAACTATTCATATTAGGCATTTAACGTTTTGGTCGATGTAATATTTGTTCAATTAAATGAAGTTATGGAATTGGCTGTTTTATTGAAGTGTATGAGTATATTTTGAAGTATAGAAACATAAAGGAAGCCACGAAACCCCGAGATAAGAAGTTAAAGCCGAGGTATTATATTATAGCAAGGTGAGAGATCATTGATTTATGAGTTGAAAACCACTAGTACAATTACCGAAGGGAGCTGTACATAGCAGTATTTACTTAAGGCATACAGTTTACAACAGTTACTACAATTATTTAATAGTTATTAAATAGTAGTAGTTCTGGAACGCACAATCTTTAGTTCTGAATGTATAACATAAAGAAGGGTAAAATGTCTCAAAATAGGCGCGATATTGGCGTTTTTTATTGCCACTGTTGCTGTTCAAATAAGCTGAAAATATTACCAAAATATCATAAAATTTTGCGATAAGAAATTGTTAATAGCAGTGCGAAAAAATCAATCTACTTTTACATCTTAGAGTGCTTTATCTCTTATGAGACGTAGCGATCTTCTCTCCTATGTCTGTGTTGCGCTTGTTTAGAGTATCACAGACACAGAGGACCTACAGTTTAACGTGGGCTCCGAACCACGGGAACACGGGGACACTTCTACTCCAGAGAAGATTTACTAGGCAGAATACCTCGCTGGTTTGGCATTGCCTTGGGAGGGAGAACGGCCGTTAAAAATCCGATTTTCTGGGCCGGGAATTGAACCCAGGACCTTCAGCGTAAAAGATTTACGCGCTAACCTCTACCCCACGGCCGCCTTTTACGACATATGTGAAACTAATTTAGTGAAACGTTTTCAACTTATTATGAACTACCATCCTTTAAAAACAGAGTGCGAACAGTTCTAATATCAAGATTTATCTGATTTTATCACAAACCTAACAATGTCAAACCTCCGTTACCAATTTACTTTATCGTATATTATACGTAATGCCTTTCACAGTGGCTGCAGCTCGTTTTCCAGCGTTCATGTGGAAGACCTTAAGCACCCTGGCGGACAGGGAAACGAATATAATGCTTTGTCAACTGCAGACATTACGGTCTTCGTATATATTTGTTAAACGCTTTCAGACCTGCTAGAAATCTAGTATAAATTGCAAGGCAAACCTTGACAAGTGTTATATTTTTCAAGATATTTAATAAATAAAGCTCCACAGGTTGCTTCAATGGTGTCTAGCTACCACTACTTTAGAATTTTTGCCTCAAATCAAAAATAATAATGTTTAATCTAAATAAAAAATTCTTTTAATACCATACTAGATAGAATGAACTTTATACGTACCAAACCGTTCTTTTGACATTTAAACATACTTGCAATACATTGTAAACTGTGTGATTTATGTAAAGACATACGGTTAATTCGCCACAAGCAACTTTTGTCGAAAATGTGGTTCATAAATGTTTAAAAAATTACAGAAACGCAAAATTAAACGAAAGTAACAACATTCTTTTTCTACTTTGTGTTGTTTGAATAAACATTATTATGCCATATATCTTTCACTTTTATTTTAAATTTTAACGATGTTATTTTACAACGGTTATTTGCAGATAACTTTTAAAGAAGACTTTATGTTAAATTTTTAATGAACCTTTTTTTGCGTAGTTTGTTGTGTCCTGTTATCTCTTGAATACCTGATGAACCACTTTTGATCTAAAGATTTCTTTTATTACTGAAAGGAAAATAAACGTCATCAGATTTATTTTCTTGACAAAAGAAACATTCCTAATCAAATCTTCCGAACTCTAACATTAAAACAATGAAAGGAAATTATTAAACAGATCGGCTATGATAAATTTGCGAAAAATATAATAAGTGTTAAAACAGTTGAATTGTGGTGGGGTCAGAAACGAAGGAGATAAGTTCTAGCTTTGTTCAGACAATTATGATTCACAAGGTGCAAATGAAATTTAATTACAATTAATAATTATAATTATAATGATAGAAGATTTAATTATTTCCGTTGCTTTGATTATGATAATATAAGGTAACCTAAGTTTAGTAAAATGAACGTGAAATACTTGCCGAACAAAACAGAATAATATATATTATTCAAGAAAAGGCAGGTTTGAGATTTGTATAATACAGGGTATCAATTTAAAAAATCGTACAGTGCGTAGTATCTCTGGAAGTAAAGTAGGTATTGAACTTTTCTAGAAAATGTTTCTACAACATGGAGGGACAATCATAATGAATCATAACGTAACCTTCGCCATTTTACCGCTTAGCCTCCAAGTACCTCACATAAATAACACCCACTTTGTGAAATCTCATTGAAATTGTCTTAGACAATCCTATTCAATAGTAGCAACCTTAGTCCCCACTCGTTTCGGAAAAAATATATAATAAAACTCAATTTTAAAAATATTAGATTAAATATTCAAAAAAGAGTTCCATTATTCTCTAGGCAGTAGTAAAGTTTAATAGGATCAGATATGGAGATCTTAGGCGTTATGACGGTCTTCTTCTACCAATATATTTTCCTGGATAATGTTGGTCTACCCAGACCCTTACAGAGACTACATAGTAAGGAGGCGCCCCATCTTGTTGGAAATGAATGAAAGAGGACCACTAGAATGACTCCCAAGGTTCCCAGATTTGATCCTATCACACTTCTTTTTATGGGGCCACATAAATCTCTTGTCTACAAAACTCAACCTCTGTCCATATCATAACTGCGACAATGAATAGTTGAGGAATGCTGAGCAGTTCCGTGACAAACCTTCCAAAATGTTCGATGATAATTTGAGAGAGGTTTTACTATGGCCTCGAAAAAAATGAAACTAATTTTGAACAATTAATCTAATATTTTTCAATTTTAATTACAATAGAATATATATATATATATATATATATATATATATACCGTGAGATCGAATAAGCTTGTCCAAAAAAAAACTACCCTCTAAGTAGTTATCAATGTTTCTTT
>JABXWE010011654.1:0-34391 GCA_014611495.1 Limonius californicus | reverse complement strand
TGACTCAGTACTAGGTGCTCGATAATTGAAGCATTTTGCCAGAATTTTTTAAACTTGATACTTTAAAGCACTCTTACTCAGTACTAGGTGCTCGATAATTGAAGCATTTAGCTAGAATTTTTGATATTTCATACTTTAAAGCACTCTGACTCAGTACTAGGTGCTCAATAATTGAAGCATTTTGCCAGAATTTTTTAAACTTGATACTTTAAAGCACTCTTACTCAGTACTAGGCGCTCGATAATTGAAGCATTTTGCTGAAATTTTTGATACTTTGATACTTTAAAGCACCCTGGCTCAGTACTAGGTGCTCGATAATTGAAGCATTTTGTCAGAATTTTTAAAACTTGATACTTTAAAGCACTCTGACACAGTACTAGGTGCTCGATAATTGAAGCATTTTGCTAAAATTTTTGATACTTGATACTTTAAAGCACTCTGACTCGGTACTAGGTACTCGATAATTGAAGCATTTTGCTAGAATTTTTGACACTTGATACTTTAAAGCACTCTGACTCAATACTAGGTGCTCGATAATTGAAGCAATTTGCCAGAGTGCTTTATCCCCAGCTCTATTAACAACATATATTTCTTATGGTTAAACAGTATAGAATCCTTTGAACACCAATCGGACTTACTTTAACTGTGACTTCCTCAGCTGCACAATGAATGTGCATGACAGCACTATATCCGGCACAAATTATAGACTTGTGTTCTAAGATAACGACCTGCGCATCAAACACCCGCCCCGTGCGAATAGGATTGGCAGCATCACATAAAACGAATCCAGGACTGACGTCCTCCTCCTCTACACCTTTTACTTTCACTTTGACATTTTCTCCTACTACAATCGAACTAACTTCATCATCATCTGACCACAACTGATCTACAGTTACTGGTGTCTGCAACAAAACATGTGTTAAGCCTTGAAATCTCTCATGCAGGGGAAGGATCTTCAACGGAAAGGGATACAACTTTGAGTAAATGAGGAAAAAAAGCACATTTACACACGATATTTAATTTATTGCTGATTTGTTTTCGGTTGATATAACCAAAAGATTCAAACTTTTAGTCATGTTTAAAATTTTAGGATCCAGCAACTGGGACTACTGAAACAATTTTCAACTTAAGAATTTTCATAAGCAAATATTTATTTTTTTCAGACTTGTATCGAAATTCAGTATCAATAAAAAGTTGTTATCTTTCTATGGCTTGACGTACTTACTTTCACAATAACAACACTTTTAATCTAGTCTGATAGCAGTACTAAAAACAAATAAATGACATCCTTTTTAGTAAGTAACAAATAAAACATGCTGGTAGGGTTGATTCGGTTTTGATTGAGCGAGATCTTCAAGCATCTCTTTGCAATCAGGCAGGGTACTATTCATTATTTGTTTTTAGCTGCACTATCAGGGAACTCCGGGCTAAAAATCTTTTTCTTTGATATTATAACAAATTTTGAAAATAAATATGTCAAATCTATGAAATGAAAAATATGCTTTTTCATGTAACCTTGTTTGTTGTAAATTCCAATAGAAAATATACGTATTTTTGTGTACAACTATCTAGAAAAGGGGTGTTAAAATGTAAATCTGTCTGAGAGAACAGAAAAAATTTGAACACGTTGGCAACAAAGATTGTTCAGAAACCCCACGACTGTTGGTTATTTGTGTAGATTTCATGATTTTGTGGAATTTGCTTGGCTTTCTCTGTCGATATCCGGGTATTTGTGAGCAAATCTCTCGTTATGGATCATTCCTCAGTATTTTATGTTTTTTATGTGAATTGTATGAAGATTTGTTGGTTGTTAGTAGGATCTCTTGATATTTTTGTGAGGTTTAAGGTATTTTATTTAAATTTAGGATTTAAGATGGTGGGTTTTGGTAAGAATTATTAAATCTCTCTATGCGGTTCTAGTTCATTGAGTGAATTCCTTTTTTTTATGCGGTATCCAAGATTTCTTTTCTGTTAAGTTTGCATTTATGTACATTTTTGGATTTCTAAATGTTTCTTTTGTTGATTTTTGTACATCGTTCTAGGCTTTTGGGAAAAATTGCTGGATTTTGGGACATTATAATAAATTACCAAACATTTTTGAAGCATTCTAAGGCATTTGTTTGGATATTGGAATTTATCATTTTGATTTCATGCTATTAGTGTAAATTGGTGAGATTTTTTGGAATTCACGGTTTTTTTTAATGAAGGCCTGGAATGATTTGTGCTTTCTGTTTTTGAAAATGGGTGTTTTGTCTAAATATAGGATTTTTATGTTGGATTTTCAAGTTTTCAGGGATTCTTAGATCTTTCTGTATATATCTGTTATCTTTGTATTTTTGTGTAGTTCCTAGCAATTTAGGTACATCCTTGGAATTCCAGGAGTTTCTTATTATTTTCAAGATTTTTCAATGATTGTTGGGTATTTTTGTGAGTATCTGGTATTTTTTGGGCCTGTGTAGTTTTTAAGGAATGTTCTATACCAGTGGTGGTACCAGGATTTAAAGTCAATCGCCAGTGAAAAAATGTTTATACAAAAAAAAAACAATGTGTTAAAAAATTGCTAAATTCAAGCAAATCCAGCAATGGCAGGTCGTCACAATGGTTTTATTTCTCTTTGTCGAGCTGATGATGATTTTCCCGACTTCTTGTCATACACCAACAAGTGTTACGTGCTAAAGTCCTAAACATTAAAGATATTTTGGACAATTGCAAACTCAATTCGCGCCAGAAATTTGCAAAGACAACTTTTCAAAATCCAGTAGAAGAAGGTGTTAACGATGGGCAAACTAAACTACTTATGCACACCAATGTTAGGTGGTTAAGTAGAGGCAAATTTCTTCGACGTTTCAGAGATTTAATTAGCGACATTTCTTGTTTCAAGAGGTGAGGAATACGAACAATTAGAGGACGATATTTGGCTGTTGGACTTGGCTTTTCTAACAGAAATCACATCAAAATTCAATGATTTAAATCTTGAATAACAAGGTAAAGATAAATTAATATTTCAAATGGTAAGTTCCATAAATGCTTTCAAACGGAAGCTCACGTTTCTCGTATCTAAACTTGAAAATGACAACTTGGCTCACTTCCCAAATATGAAACACAATTAAAAAGTTCCAATTCTACAAATTACGATCCAAACAGATACATAGATGAAATTAAAAATATTGATACAGAGACGTTTACAAGATAAAAAAAAATGGAAGATATAATTTTATTTGTGAGTTTCCCATTTACTGCAGACACACAGATAGAAAAATGTGAAAAAAGACTTGCATTGCCATTTCTAATGTATGTTCTAACACTGGAAACAGAAATAATTAAATTATAAAACGATGTTTTAATAAAATCATGAAAATTCCGAAGAAAATTTTGGCAATATGTATCAGCAGAAAAGTATCCTAGCTTGCATAAATGTGCTGCAAATTTACCCTCATGTTTTGGGTCAACTTATTTATGCGAATCGGCATTTTTGCAAATGAAAATAGTCAAATCTAAATATCGCAACACTTTAACCGAGGAACACTTGGATTCATGATTAAGAAACTGCCTAAGTACGAATACCACAAACTAGAAAAAAATTGTAGTTGGAATGTAATGCAGAACATCAAATGCCGCAAAAGATTCAAAATAAGTTTTTGTATGTTTTAAATTACAAATAAGGAGTCCTCGACACTGCGCAAGCGGTACAAACGAGGATCATGATAAAGAAAGAAAGAAATTACAAATAATTATTCCTTGTGTACCACGTTTCTTTTTTACTTAATAAAAATATTGATAAATGTTTTTTGTGGGCCCAAATTCTCCTTCCTTTAAATATTGGGTTAGATTACTCTTCAAACCTAAAAATTAAGGTTAGGGTAGATCGCGGTTAAGTTTGTATTTTATACGTAGAACGCGTGGAAAATTTAATGAACACCACTGTTCTATACCTTTACGAGATTTGCTGGTTTTGTTCTGTGTGGAGATTCAAAAAATATTTGTGGATATTTCTGAGTTTCTGTTGTGCCCCTGGCTGTCTACATAAACTTCTAGATTATTTTGAAATTGTAGGATTTTTCTGAGAACCCACATTTTTGTGGGTATTAGTGTATGAAAAGATTAACGTTTTTGTCTTCCTTGTGCAGATTTTCAAGAGTTTCTGGGGATTCTCAGGAATTTGTGTGTGTACCTGTTTCTTTCGTAGGAGTTCATGATTTTTTTGGCAGATGTTCTAAAATTATGTGGAGATTCCTACCTATGTCAATTTCTAGATCTTTTGGAATTCCATAAGATTTTTTTTAACGAAGATTTCTAAGATTGTTCAAGAATTGTTGGGTATTTTTGTAGATATGCGGTATTTATCAAGACTGTATGGTTTTTTTTAAGAAAAGTTCTAGACCTCTACGAGATTACTGGTTTTGTTGTATGGGAATTCAAAAATTATTTATGGATATTTGTGAGTTTTTATGGCTACCTGCATTAACTGTTAGATTATTTTGAAATTCTACGATTTTACTGCAGACCTGCATTTTTATGGGTATTAGTGCCCTTGAAAAGATTAGTTTTTGTCTACATTTGGGAGTATTTCATGCATATTTTCAACAGTTTCTGGAGATTCTCAGGTATTTGTGTGTCTACCTCTTTCGCGATTTTTTTAGTGGGAATGCATGAAATTAGTGAAGTTTTTGATTACCTCTGCAAATTTTGGAATTTTTTGAATTTCAGAAGATTTTTTCGTATGATTTCTCAGATGTTTCACGGATTAATGGGTATTTTAGTGGATGTTTGGCATTTTTTGAGATATTTTCTGCCTAAATCTAGAAGTTTTTTTAAGAATTTCTGGGTATCTCTTGTATTTATGTGTGTACTTGTTTCTTTTGTAGGATTTAATTATTTTTTGGTGGGAATTTCTGGGTTGTTGTGTGTATTGGTGTCTTTGAGAGGATTTTTTTGTCTAAGGTAAGAAATTGTATGGGACTGTCTAAAATATTTCCAGAATACTTGAGTATTTGCAACGATATTAGCACAGCAAAGTGTAACTTACCCTGTTAGGCATAATCATGAGGTTCTGTCCCTTTCGACAATCGCCAGATTCAACTTTACCCATAACCACCGTTCCCATATCCTTATATTTGTCTACGATAGGCATGATGAACGGGCCATCAGTCTTACGGTTAAGGGAGGGCAACTCGTCAATGAAGGGAATAAAGGCAGGACCTCTGCAAGAAAAATGAATCATTAATAACAAACAAAAAAAAAAGAATTCTACAATTCTTGCTTCACAAAACACTTACTTATACCAGGGACAAACTTTCTCATCTACTGGTTCTTTAAGGCCTTGTCCGGACAAACCTGAACAAGGAAGGAAGGTGAGGTCCTTGGCAGGATTAAATCCTAATTTCTTTAGATATGGAAGGATCTTATCTTTACATTCGTTGTATCTGCAAACAAATACAAATAGATGGGTCATTGCCCAAACCTGTATGTCTATTTTTTTTAATAAAATTTAGTACATAAGGTCACTATAATTTAAAAGTGCAGATACTGAACATGTCCTGCTATTTTAATTAATTTAAAAAAGCGGCTGTACAGTACAGAAACTGAATGGATCCGACATTTCAGTTTCTGCGCTGTATGTGAAGATCTATATAATATTCTATAAAAGTCTTTAAAAATAGTAAAAAAATATATCACTATGCAGGTACACTTTTAAATTTAAATACAAAACGGAAGAAACTGAAGAATTGCAAAAAATGGCAACACCAGCTGAAATAGTAAACAAAAAAAAGTTACTCATGGTCTTACGTTGCCAAATTCCAATATAAAAAAAAAATTAAGAAATCCAAAAAGCATTATGATATGTATTGACCGGACTTTTAAATAATTCAACCAAAATATATTACATTAACACACAAAGCAGAGAGAAATGCGGTGAAACAATAGATAAAAAAAATTTCCATTGGTTCAAGATTCTAGTTCCCAGTATTTCTTTGACTTGATATTCGTTTTTGATGTACTTTTCTTAGAATATATAATAATGTTTGACATATTCATCTGCAATGATTACAAAATTAAAATATATTCAGTAGAAAACAATTCATATAAGGTGTGAAAACAGCACACCTTATAAGATTTTCTTTTCTTGTAGAATATAGAACTCCAAAATACTCTGAATCATGTCATCTTGTTTAAAAAGAGTCAATATCTATCTATCATTTAAATAAACAAAATAAAAAACCTACAAGACTTTCCTATTATACACCACGGTTGTCTAGTTACCAACGTTGAGTAATCAAGTTATTCTTGTTTTATCTAAAAATAAAGCAGTTGGGACATATTCCGTTTCTGCACTGACCGATTCAGATAAAACCCAAGTTAAATACTGCATGATGTTTCGGCACACAAATCTAAACAGTTCTGAATGGCATGTTTACCTTCCTTCATCCCAGTTAACCGTCGGGTCGTCCATTTTATTAACTAAAACTACAAGGTGTTTGACTCCAGCTGTCTTTGCTAACATGGCATGCTCTCGCGTCTGTCCTCCTCGGTCGAAGCCCGTTTCAAATTCGCCTTTTCGTGCTGATATTACCTGTTACAATTATTTCTAGCGTTGAAATCCAAACATTTAGAGATAAGTCATATTTTATTGGTTCTGTTGGTAACGAAAAAATTTACCATTTTTAGACCCAAAACTTACCAATACTGCTAAATCGGCTTGGGCAGCCCCGCCGATCATATTAGGAACAAAGCTTTTGTGTCCGGGAGCGTCTAGGATTGTAAAATGTTTTCTTTCAGTCTCAAAATAAGCTCGGCCTACTTCTACTGTCTTTCCTTTGTCTCTTTCTGTGAAAAAGAATTGCTTAGAAATCTTTGTGCACAATCAAAGTACAAAAACAAACCTTCTTGGTTGGTATCCAGGGCCCATGATAAATACCAGGACTCTCTGCTCTTCTCTCGTGCTTCCCTTTCATATTTTTCTAATGTTCTTTTATCGACCATTCCGGTCAGGGACATGATTTGGCCCCCAATGGTGGACTTACCGGCATCTACATGTCCAATAAATACAACATTCACGTGTTCCTTCTTATTTTTTGTGACTTCCTCAGGCTTAACAATCTTCTTCTTGGAAATCTTGGGTGCTTCCTCGGATGAAGGCTCATCATCATCACCCTCGGGTGTAAGGATGACTTCTGGATCCTCTGCTTCGTCCTCCCAAGTGCCCCCTTCGGTGCCCCCGTCGCCTGGAGATGCATCCCCATCCGCTGGAGGCAGCGGAGGTGGCTCTTTGACTTCTTCTCTCTCTGTTAGTTCGTCTACGTTGGTTCCTGTAAAATTTAATCACAATCATAATTAGTAGAAACTTAAAAGATATCATAATAGAAATAAAGAAAGTAGGAAATCGATTTTGGTTTAACTTCATAAGATTATCTAACTCTAACTTGGTTTAACTTCATAACATTATCCAACTCAAACTAGTTTGAACTGAATAGGAGTGAAAATTTCTTGCCAAGTGAGGTTAAGCCAGATAAAATGACATTTGACATCTGTTATGGGCAATAAAGATGATTCATTTACCTAAAATCATTGCCACTTGGATACTTGGAACTACCTTTGTGTATTAATAAAATTACTTTGAATACTGGCAACAAAATTGTACACAATTAAGAAAGTTAACCTTTGGATTTCAAATTTCACAACAGCTACAAACTTCCTATACAACCCTTAAACGATCTTACAATACTTTAATGAATGAAACTACTAGAATATTTGTGGCTTTAAGTTCACAAGGCATAAATTATTCAATTTGGCACAATTTAACATTTAGCCAGATTTTACTCAGTTAACTGTTCCATATTGCATCAACATTTTTCTTTGTGGCCGCTCATTCTAAGTAAAACCAGAAGCAGGAATGCACCTTTCCATACAGAATACACGGATTCGAACAGAAAAAAGGTAGCAGGGAGCCCTAACCTAAATACCATTTTGATACCCCACATAAATGTCAAAATGTCTCAACAGAAAAAAGGGGCCTACCATTTAGTATTGGGTCGTGAGTGGGTGAGTTCTCAGAGATTGGTGATTTCGTCGGTGAGCTCTCGTCTTTAATAACAGGTGACCTGGCGAAAGAAGGCACGAAAACTTCTGCATTGACGTTCAACGTGGAAAATTTAGCTGTGACATCTGCGGGCTGCGTTGGAGAGTTGTTGGCCGATGTAGCGTCGGCTTGAGCTTCCCAAGAGTCGGGGGCCGTATTGTTGGACATCTTGGACACTGTTTAGTCACTTGCAAGCGTATTGCTCACACAGATTTTTAATATTTTACAACACGACTTCAACGCTGCCAATATCCGCGTGCACTCTCCTCGACACCGGAAATTAATGGCCGTCAAATGTCACTGCTGGCACAAATTAATTCTTAACCAATAATTGTCATCATTTAAACGCATCTTCTGATACTCAAACACATTTACAAAAAGATCAAATTACAGTCTTCCATTTCTAGTGGGTAACTAGAACGGGAATAATTAAAACGGTTAAAAATTCCGAATCAAAAGGATCGACATTTGACAACCGGAAGCTAACGCATTTTTCGCGCGAATTTTAACAACCTCTTTGAAAGCCTGAATAATCGAATGGAAATTTTTGTTCCGTTTACGCAATTGCGGTGTAAATTTTTGTCTTCGCGGTATTATATGCTAATTAAATATTCTTAAAACAAACTAAAATCATAAAATAATTAAAAATAAAATTTAAACAGAAAATTGTAAAAGTTCAAGCGTGTTTCTAGGAATACCTCTTGTGCGAAACATAAATTTCCCGTCCAGGGCCGGCTTTACGTATTAGCTAACAGGGTTGCAGCCCATGGGCGCTTGGTTTTAGAATACGACTGGCGCACCTCGTCAACACAGCAAAATCGGAAAATGGGCGTTCTAAAATGTAATCGCCAAAAAACTAGCACCCAATAAAATGCCTATAACAAAAACTGCGTAACCAAATATAGAGCAGTCAAAAATACCGCCTAGTAAAAATGTCGCCGCCAAAAATAACGAAATGTAGGAAGGGTAGTTTATAATTTTTTTGTCTGAATTTAAATTATCGAGCCACATCAAGCCGAAAAACAAAAAAATTTGAAAAATTACACCATTTCCGCGATGTATCGTTAGTAGTTCCTGTTGTATTTACATTTATAGTATGAAAATAACACATACCACGTATGTAAATATGAAACCGGAATTTGCCCATAGATGGCTTTAGCTGTCAATGTAGTTCCCGTCAAACCGCGTAATTGGCGCCATTTTCTTGTTTTGACATCTGACAAAGATTTTCAACTCAAGCAATACAAGTTTCATACAACCGCATAGTTTTTAGCGTTGAACATGTCGAATTTTGTGCCTGGAAACTACGATTTGCGGACAGCATTGATTTTCTGTTACCATTTGAAGAAAACTGCTGCGGAATCGCATCGAATGCTTGTGAAAGCTTACGACGAGTATGCTCTTGGTAAATCGCAGCGCTTCGAGTGGTTTAAAAAATGCAAAAGCAGCGATTTTGACGTGAGAAACGAAGTACGTGCGAGACCACAGAAAAAGTTTAAAGACAGCGAATTGCAAGCACTGATGAGGATGACGCTCAAACGCAACAACGACTCGCGGATCAATTAAATGTGACACCAGAACAGAAGCCATCGTCATATGTTTGAAAGCCATGGGAAAGATCCAGAAATGGGAAAATGGGTTCCACATGAACTGAATGGAAGACAGCAGGAAAACCGAAAAACCACTTGCAAGATGCTGCTCGCTAGGTACAAGAGAAAGTCATTTCCCCATCGAATTGTAACTGGCGATGCAAAGTGGATATATTTTGAGAATCCTAAGTGTAAAAGATCATGAGTAACTCCAGGCGAACCATCGACATCGACTGCAAGGCCAAGTCGCTACGGACGGAAGACAATGCTCTATGTTTGGTGGGATCAGAAGGGTGTGATCTATTATGAGCTGCTAAAACCTGGCGAAACCGTTAATACTGAATGCTAACGACAACAAATGATCGATTTAAATCAAGCTTTGCGTGAAAAACGACCAGAATATCAAAAAAGGCAACACAAAGTGATTTTGCTTCATGATAATGCACCATCCTACACAGCAAAACCGGTCAAGGAAACGATTGAGACGTTTAATTGGGAAATATTTTCGCATGCGGCTTACCATGGCTCCATCCGATTACTACTTATTATCATCGATGGGACACGCACTTGCTGAGCAGCGCTTCACTTCTTACGAAAATGGCTCAATGATTGGTTTGTCTCAAAAGAGCAACAGTTTTTTTGGCGTGGCATCCACAAATTGTCAGAGAGATGGGAAAAATGTATAGCCAGCGATGGGCAATACTTCGAATAAAATATTTTGTTTCATTTTCGTACAATAAACGTGTATTTTCTATACAAAAATTCCTGTTTCATATTTACATACCTGGTAATTGTATGATGTATAAAAGCCTCACAAATAAAAAGATTTATTGGTTAAATCAATGAACAATAAAGAGCATAATATCAAGACTTCTTGTGTTTTCGAACGTCACTGCAAAAGTGTGGCGTAGCCCGGCTTCTCTGCAGGATGACCTCACCATTCGTTCCCGAAATCGACAATTAGGTCACCCACAAGCACGGCTTTGTTAACGAGCGCTTACAGATGCGCACGTAGTTTTTAGCGGGTTTTCCGAATTACACTTCCTTTAAACTAATTGGAAATCACCATTAATAGCGTGTTCACTGCAAGCGGACGCCAACTTAAATATATATATTTTTTTCCTAACAACAACCTTCAAACTAATATCTTGCATTTTACACCTATGTGCAAATAAAAAGACAGCAAATAAGGATCTACCTTTCATGTTCCCATCCCCAAATGCTTTAAAGCATAAATTTAATTATTTGACAATTGGGTAATACCTAATCGTTTATAGTGTATAGGTAATGTATTAGTAAAGTACATACATTTTTTTAAACTGGAAAAGTTGTAAAAGACTCCAAATTCGCAAAGTAAAAATGGATAAATCCATTACCAAAACTTTCTCATATGGCTTTTCAAACATAAAAATCCTTTTATTTTCATAAATATTTTGAATCCGCAGCCTACAGGTCCTACATGAAGTTTAAAAACATCATTTGGCTTGTTCTTTAGCATATTTTTTGGAACTTTCCAGAATTCTGTAAAAATGCCATTGGGACCGTTGTTAGGTTTTCAAAATTTATTGCATGGTCCTTGCATTGTGCCTTTTGGCGGCAGCACTTTTTTAGCAGCAACATTTTCAACTAGTGCTGTTTTTAACCAAAGATATTTTTACCAGATGCTGATTTTATTCTTGGTATTTTTATCGCCCACATATTTACCCAATTCTGTCTAATGGTATCATTTCTTGTAGGATAATTTTTGAGGGGCCATTATTTGAGTTTCCTCAGGGAGTGTGGTTCCAAGATGCTAACGAAGATTTAAAAGAATTGAAAGTGAAGAACTGGGAAGAACTAGCTATCCGAAGAACAGAGTGGAAGAAAATTATTAATAAAGCCAAGGGCCTCAAACGCCTTTCGTGCTAATATATATATTATTTGAGTTTACTCGTATAATGATTAAATTTCTTCTCAGAGAACCAGCCAATGTTAACTTTATTTAGAAATGAATCTGTACGTTGGAGTTTTAAACATTTGCAATGTTTTACAAGCTCTGCATGATCAGCCTTGAAATGAGTCAAATTGTACAGATTTCAGAGTTATTAGACTGAATTATGTGCTGTATCAATAATTAAATTGAAAAAATTTCCTATAAATTTTCATTCACATTCAGCATCGATTCCAATGCCATCTCCAAATAAAAACACTTGTGTGCACAACTCTTCCTACGGGTAGAATCACAACTGGTAGCTATTAAAAAGAAAAGCTAGCTTACACTATATATTAGGCTAGTTAGCTACTCCACAGGTAGCTAAGTATCTAGCTATTGCAGTTACTTCATCGCTAGTTTTAAAAATTTTAGTGAAGCCTAACCTTAGCTGTAAAATGCTCTTTATAGTATTTATTTCCATTCCGGTTAACCCCATTCCCAATGATTTGAAGATACCGATGCAGGAGTAACGTGGATGAATTATACTGCTACGGCCTCTAGGCTTCCCCTACCTTTATTATTTGTAGTCACTACTTCTAGTAATTTTCTAAACCTGATACTGCGTATGACTGTAATACTCCGCGTCTCTATCAAAGTATTAAAGTTTAAGGGATACTTTAATTAAAGTATTAAAGACGATTGTTTTTCCACACATTATTTTTAATTCCTACTAAGCAAAAATATGTTATCGATAGTTTAATCAAACTAATGTAACAAAAATGGAACTTCTCCACATTCTGCTACAGTTACTGATATTTGTACTTCACAACTGCACGCACTACTTTTTGTTTCATTACCTTAAAAAGCTTCAAAGAAAACTAGCTAGAAACACATATAGCACGCTCCTTCCTAACTCTGAATAAAACCATTTTCTAAAACATGTGTATTTCTATTGTAACCATTAAAATTAACAAAAATATTTTCCTATTTTTAACGTCCCCTGGTTGAGCTCTGACTGCCACTTCTTGAGCCAGATTTTGGTGGTGATGCCTGGCTGTCAGGTGATCGACTTGTTGAAGATCTTCGTTTGTTGGTATTTGGCAAAGCCGGACGACCGCGTGATAGCGGTGAGGCCTCTCGATTGCTAGCACCACCTATTGCTGCTCCACTTGAACTTGGTTCATCCCTGTACGATTGTATGCTTCCACGGGCGTCTTCTCTCATTTCCTGCTTCAATTGTCTTTTAACAGCTTTACACTCTAGCTCTTCATAATGCTCGGCGAACATTAATTTCAAAGCAGGATACAACAGAGGAACTAAAGGAAGTTCATCTAAGCGTATCTAAAATATTATAAAATATTAATTGTTAATTTTGTCAACAATATTCAGAGCAAAATATTATTTTTGTTCAAATTCCCTACTGTCTATTCACAAAAACTGTGGAATGTGCTAAATCTAGTAAATTGTAAAGTGAGGTTATATTACAGTTTACAACAAAAGAGACTCAAAAAATATAAAAAATTTTAGGTTATTACAAGGTTACATACTGTAAAATTTACAGATTGAATTGAATATACTTAAACAAATTAAAAATATTATGAAACATTAAAATCCATTTACTTTTCATATGATAACTACGTTTGTCGTAGGCTGCTATAAATCATACGGAAAGCAAACAGATTATACTAATGAAATTTGCCATAAAAATTCATAATAAAGTTCCAAACCTGCATGTTGTCAAAGGCAATTCCCACATTATCCCCAAAATTATCATTAAACCTAGGCAACTTGGCATAGCGTTGGCTGAAATGTGTCAACAGAATGTGTTTGGCGCTCATATTCCTGCCAACCTCTATTGCTTGTGAGGTTGTAGAATGCATCTTCAAGACAGCTTCGTGTTCCAGCTCGTCTTCCATTGTCGCTTCGTGTATCAGTAAATCGCAGTTCATGCCTATACATAAAAATCACCAGAAGAAAATTACTTTACATGGGTAAACCTTAAGCAAATTCTTACCAATCTCGATTAGATTTTCAGCGGGCATCGTATCTCCCGAGTAACAAATCTTATATCCAGATTTATGTTTAAATGAAACTCCATACGCATTGGGACAATGCCGTACATAGGCAGTATTAATTTCGGACATTTCTAGGGTCAGGAATACTCGAACTTTAGTTCCCTCAAATAGTGTTGGATCATCTTGTATCTAAACAAGGTGGACGTTTGGTTAGGTTAGGTTCAGTTAATAAGACACGTGCGTTTCATGACTTTTCTTCAGCTTGGCGTACCAACGTAGATCACATAGCTAAATGATTTTTCAGAATGATAAATGAGAAATATAGCCTTAACCGTCATTTAAGAAGGTGGTGTTTGAAGTTTAGCAAATCAATTTAGGTGGGAACTCTTATGAAATTCTAGAGTGATTTCTGTTTCCAAATCATTTGCTACCACAATCCACTACCAATCATGACGGAATTTTAACAAATTTATTTTATAGTTTAAAAGACTGCATGGAGCCTAACCTCCACGTGCTTTTATTTGTGGGTATAACAAGCCGAGGGTCTCAAGTCACATGCACATGCCAAATGTTTAGATCAGGTCATGCAGAAAAAGTGCAAGTCTAAAGGATAATGGCAGTAAGAATAGGGAGAGCCTATAGAACAGCTTCACTGGAGGGAATTAGAGCGATCGCAGGAACTCTCCCCATAGAACTACTCATCGAAGAACGAATCAAAACGGCGGGCATGACGAATAGCGAAAAGAAGGCCAAGAGAATAGAAACTATTCAAAAATGGCACAAATCTGGCAAGGAGGACAGAAAGCAGCATGGACAAAAAGGTTGATACAAGACATAGGAAAATGGGTGCAAAGAAAGCACGGACAAGTGAGCTACGAACTGAACCAGGCCCTGAGTGGTCACGGATGCTTCCAGGAATACCTACATAGGATAGGGGAAGAAGACACAAATATGTGCTGGTATTCCAAAGAACAGGAAGGTAACCCCGAAAATACCTTGGTAAGATGCACCAAATGGGATGAGGCAAGGAGAGAAATGGAGAGAGAGATAGGAGAAGAAATAACTGTAGAAAATATGGTAGACATAACATTACAGACAGAAGAAAAATGGAACCGTGTAGAAAGGATCATAAAGAAAGTCATGAAAGGCAAAGAGGAAGACGAGAGAAGGAGAAAAGGAGAAGCAAAGTAATGCAAAGAGCGGTCCCACTGCGCTCTCTGGAAAAGGGAGCGGGGTTTCCAGTCGGTAAAAATCCGACATACCCCATCAGAGCGATCCCTGATGGGAATCTTTTGAAGATTTTCCCACTACCCACGCAAAAAAAAAGATCAGGTCAGCTGAGGTTAGGTTATGTTGGGTTAGCTGTTACATAAATAACACTGCAATTACAGTGACCGCAAAAACAGAAGAACTCTTAAACATAAATGCAACCCAGCCATCACCAAAATTAACAATATGCTGGAAAATAAACAACTAGAAATTGCCACGCAGAAGACGGAGATGGTAATCCTTTATGGCAGACACACAGTGAATAAAACAAAATAAAACTGGATGGCAAAACTATTGCGAGTCAAAAGCACCTAAAATATTTGCGGCTAACCTTTGAAAGATACTGTAAAATGGACAAACATACAGAACGAATAACAAAGAAAACAGAAAAATCATAGTAGCCCTGGGAAGTGTGACGCCGAGAAAACATGACTCCCAACAAAATAAAAAAAAAACAATATTTTGCTCCTTTGCATACTCAACAATGCTCTATGCAACAAAAATTTGAGAGAAAAAAGGAATAAAAGAAAATTGGAGACCCAACAACCAACACTAGCTAAGATGCAGCCAATAGATTTGATGTTACAACAAAGAGCAAATAGATATAGAAGGAATAGGGAGGGTAAAAGAGTAATTCGTGAAAGTAATTGGGAAGAGAGGTGGACATAAGACACAGGTAAGGCTAGATGGACCAAAAAATTAGCAAGAGATCGTGACAGCTGGATAAGTAGAAGTCATGGAAAAATCAGCTACTACCTGCTTCAGATGTTAAGTGCATGTGGCAGTTTTATGGCCTTCAAAAAGAAAATAGGCAAAAGGGAATAAGAAGATTGCATTTTCTGCGAAAAGGGTGTTGATGATTTCGAGCATACATTTGTAACGTGTGATTTCTGACGCATAGTGTATATCAGGAGTGGTTTTCCATTACAGCGTTTTAGACGGCATATTTCAGGTTTCGAATTCAAAAACTTGTTCTCTTATTGTGTTCTGCGCATCGATCGTGAATTTTCGGATCTCGGACCGCAGTCAGTTGGATTAGTTAGAGAGAACGCTTTCAATTCTCAAGTAGTGCAGACTTGAATTTTTAATTAAGGTCGTTACGACACGGAAGATTATTCCAATTTGTGAATTTTCAAGTGATTAGGGGAAGTTTAAACACGGTAGTGTGATAGTAAATTTTTCCCAGGGAGTAATCCTAATTTAGTGCACTCTAGGAGAGTTTTTCTTCTGCCAATTTATCATCTTATGGTAAGCTTAAAAGGTTCTTATTCCACTTGTTTCTTTTCTAAGACAGTTGAATTAATTTAGGCAGCAAACGGCAGCCGGAAAAGTGAAAAAAATCTGGAATCTGATCGCATTTATAACGACGGAAATCAGAAGATTCCAGGCTTTAAATTCCAGGGCCAAGAACAGTCGGCGTAGCAGGTGTGCGTACATAGAGTCCATTGTGTAAAGACAACTACATTCAAGGTCTGTAAGACAACTTTCTTTTACGTACCTGCGTTGGGTCGATAAGTTCACGGAATTTTCGAAAACTATACAAAAACGAATAACTGCAACTGGTTTAATTGCGTAGTCATATTTATAGTGAATTATAATAAATACTCGACAAAAATTTTGTATTTAGTTAAATATTTTTGTTTGGAAAAATTCTTGTTCGTATTCAAATCACTTTTGTATATTGAGAACTTGTTAAATGGTCTGCAGATTACGAGATTAAATTTTTCTGATTTAAAGTTCAAACAAAAGGGGGAATTTTGCGTAAATTTATAATTATCCGTGCGCATATACCATTATTTTTGGGTAATTAATCTAGTTTTGCGTATACGAGGCCTCGAGATATAGTCGATTCTAGACGTGAAATCGGTGGTTTGTTTAAAATTTTTGAAGTGGATTAATGCTTCCTAAGTAATACTGTTCTATGCATTAGTGTTTTCCCTAGAAATTTTGGGTTCAGTTCTGTATGTACAAACCAAATCAGAGAAAGGAACGTACTATGGTCCGTTCATTTTATTTATTCATGAATGTGAGTTTGTGTACATATATATAACTTGGGATTTTTTTTTGTTTATGCGTCATACATATATTCTTTTGTATTGATTACTTATTTTTTTTTTAATCATTATATTTGGAAATCTGTCTATTACAATTGTGTTTTATTCTGTCTCGAAAAATAAGTTTAATATTATCAAGCAAGGTAAGTTCATCCAGGAAGGTTCCTGTTTACCAAAGTTATCTTCGAGGAGGAAAGGGTTTTTTTTTAAACAGGTGGCGCCTAGGCTTACATCGAACCACCCTTCTTCGACTGTAGCTAGTCGAACCCTTGTCCTTGATACCTGGACCTTGCTTAGAAATTGATACTTCGCTTTTGTGTGCATAAAACCATTTTTGTTGTCGCCGTCGTATAACTAGGCGTCACACATTCTTCTTGTGCCAAAGATGGAAGGAAGACAGAAATGAAGTGACACAAGAACAGGGAGATATATGACACTGGAAACTATAGGAAGATAATTAGAACATAATAGAGGACCATGGTAAAAAAGATTTGGAAGGAAAAACTTAAATGGAGAATATTTCGAAGCCAACCAAATAAATGAATAAAACTCCCACTGTACCAAAGTAATGGGAAACTGATTCAGGGACAGTTGGGAAGGAGATGACCAGTAATGGGGTTTTAGTTGGTAGGCCCCCTCTAGAAAGGGGGGAATCCAATACTCCCCTGGAGCACGGGCAATGGACGTCTACAAAGATTTCCCCTTCTCCATACATAAACAAAATTTAGGTTGGCTTACAATAATTATAATTAAGATAAGTAACGTGAAATTAGGTTAGGTTAAAGCTGTATCCGACTTGGACCTGTCACATCACGCAGTCTGCTTGGTCTAACCTCAAAGAAAAGCATGTGTTGTGTTTTAAACTGTCAAATTTGTTAAAACGCCATCATGCTCGGTAACGGGTAGTGGTAACAAATCATTGTAAACATTTCACAGAGTGCCTTACTAAATTTAAATGGCAATTAAGGCTATATTTTCACTTTCACTATGCTGAAAAATCAGCTGATTTTAGTCACATGACCTTTGCTGGTACCCGAAATTGCCAAAAGGTTACCTGATACAAAGGGCTTATTAAGTTAGGTTAGGTTAACAGGTAACGTTAAATTTAGGTTAGGTTAAAGTTAGGTTAGGTTAGGTTAGGTTACAGTTAGGTGAGGTTATAATTAGTTTGGCTTAGAGAAAGATTAGCTTAATAAAGATTCAATTAAAGTTAAGTGAGTTGAAGCTAAAGGTAGGCTCAGATTAGAGAGTAAAGTTAGATAAAGTTAGGTTAGTAAATTAAATTTAGGAAGGGTAATGTGCAAATTATATATCAATTAATCCGATACAAAGATAAATACACAACATTAAGTTGGAAATATGGGGTAGACAGCAAACCAAAACTAGCATTTAATTGTGACAGCCACCAGCATAAGTCATCGCATATTTTCTTGAGCACTGACATTTTACTAAATGTTGCTTTACTACCGAAAGTATATAAAAGTAAACTATACGAGTATTGTGTTATGAAGTGAACAAGAAGTTAGGTTCGGTAATGTTACACAGTTTGTGTGCCATCTTCTGGAACAATAAAGGATAAGTCATAAAATTTTTGCTTAACTTACCAGCTCTGTATTGGATACAAGTTCAAATTCTTGGCTAATATTTTCAAAATATGTATCATAAAAATGTAACCAAGTAAGAATTTGTTTCGGTGCCAGTAACAGAACGGGGCTGTAGTTAAATTGATTTAGTTTACTTAGAGCTCTCTTCCGCCCTTGCAGTAATCCAATAAGGCCAATGTGGTGATCTGCATGAAGGTGAGAGATAAAAATGCCCTTGACTTTGGCCAGCACCTGGTCAGCTTTGTCCGGGCCAAAAAATCTGACTATTTGTCCGTAAGTACCTTCCCCACAATCGATAATAATGTTGGTATTTTCACTAAAAAAAATGAATGTAAAGGGCAAGAAATTACATAAAAAGATGTTACCTTGCTTCTAGGAGAATTCCACTTGTGTTCCTTGTTTTGTTGGGAATGCAAGAGCCAGTTCCTAAGAAAAGTAGTCTTGGATAGGGTCGGATTTGCAAATCTTTACTTTTATCTTTGATTAGGAGTTTCAGTTCCTTTAAGGTTTCTGCGAAACCTTCTTCATTCATTGTTTCTTCAATGTACTGAGTTGGCGTTAATACTAATTCACTCGATCTAAAATAAATATATTAAAGCATAAAATAATAAATGTATTTTTTGCATTTCATTAGTTGTTAACGGCCTTTTAATTCCCATCGCTGGGCACTGGCCTCTTCTCCACCATGTGTTTCTCCTAAGCACTAATGTAGGAAGGTAGGAGACCTACAGCTTAAAGTCAAATGTGAATGACCAAAATTGTAGAGAACGTTATTTGCATTAAGACCCCCACGGTTGCAAGCCGAATTGAGGAATTTTATGTGGTGGGTTGCGGCACATTTTTATACAGGGCATTGAATCTATGCCATAATCGAATTTTGTTCAGAGAGCAAGCACTCTTCCAACAGAGCTACCATCACACACATTTTATTAGTACTTCTACATAAAAACCACTTTCAAGCTAAAGTAACTTAACTTTGATCTGATCTCGCGTAACATTAATTAGATTTACCCTAACATTAATTTAACTTAACCTATATTTAAGGTAACCAAAACTAACTTTAGTATAATTTAATATAACTCGACTAAATTACACATAACTATAAATACCATAACTCGTATTTCATGTAATCTACTCTAACCTAAAATAACACCTAATCTAATCTTGGGCTTAACCTGATCTGACTTTATCTAATCCTAAATAATTAGTTTAATTTCTATCCAACTTAACAATAGCTAAACTAGACCAAGCTAACTTTAATATAACCACAGAGGACATAATAGGGGAAGAGATGCAGCCCTTAAAGAATTAGCGTAGCATTCTAAAGAGACCCGCCCGTTAGGATTCGGGGTCTTAAGCCTCTGGTGTAGGGGTCTCAGAACGAAACCTCTTAGAAATATCTGAGAACTTAACCATTTTATAGATTTCCTACACCAAGTTTTCAGACAATGTTGCCAGTGCTTTTATTTCATTTAGTTTACATGTTACGGTCATTGTCATTGCAGATGCGTAGACCGGAACAGATAGAGAGGGCCAGTTGACCTTTTCTAACTTTAATTGAATTGTTATTCTTCAACTTTAGCTTTTTTGCTCGTGCGTTTACGATTTACAACCAGTCTTTAATTTCTGAAATTAACAGAATTTTAAGAAATGGATTAACTGTGAAACTAAAATGCGCATTACATCTCTTACTGTAAATTGGCATAAAACAACTATAAGCACAAACAGTTGCGTAATATCGTAATATTTGTAATGCAACAATTTATAAAACGAAAAATGCCGTTTTTATATTCGCCGGCTCACAATAGAGTTTCTTAAATGTATGAAATGTTATGTATTAGAATGTATAAAATGAAAATAGAAACTTTTAAATCAACCCGTTCAGTAACAGAATAACTATCGTTTTTACTATTAATACGCTCAAGCGCGTATACAGGGTGCCCATTTTCTTGAAATTGCCTTCAAAATCAATAATTCAGTCCTGCCTCAGAGTAACACAGTTATCCACTGCCACGGAAACTAAATTATTTAAAAAATTAAAGAACAAAGTTAAATGTATGTCTTCTGAAGAAAAACAGTGCGTATTAATGTTTGATGAAATGAGCATCAAGAAAGGGTTAGAATATAATTCTGGATAAGATTACATCGAGGGTTTTCAAGATCTGAGCGATCTTGGACATAAAAACATAATTGCAACTCAAGTATTAATTTTTATGGTGAGTGGATTGATTAGAACTTGGAAACTACCAGTAAGTTATTACCTGTCTGCATCTACCACTAAACATGAACTTCTTACAAAATTAATAATCAGAAACATCGAAAGTCTTCAGAAAATAGATTTAAATGTAAGAATGTTAACATGTGATCAGGCATCCAGTAATAGAACTGCATTTACTAATTTAAGAGTAACGGAAAACAATCCACATTTCTCTGTGAATAGTGTAAAAATTTTTGCAATGTATGACGTACCTCACTTAATAAAAAGCGTCAGAAATAATTTACTTTCTAAAGATTTTTATGTTGAAGGGAAGTTAATTTCGTGAAAGACATTGAAGAAACGTATAAAATTGACAAAAATTCTACGTTAGCTAGGTCTGCTGTAAAAATCAGTGACTTACATATAAAGCCTAACAGCTTTCAGAAGATGAAAGTCAAATACGCCACGCAGATCTTCTCTAATTCAATGAGTGCTACGATCAGGACGTGTATAAGAACTGGACAATTACAAAGTTGTAGCGCTGTTAACACCGCAAACTTTTTATTAAAAATGAACAACATCTTTGATGTACTATACAGTAAAACCTTAAACGATCCAAATCTTTATCGTTGTGCGTTATCTGTAAAACGACCAATTTTGGAAAGTTTTTTAAGACAATCCAAAAACTGTGTAAGTACTTGGAAGTCGTACACCACAAACAGTAAAGCGAGAGAGGGCATTTATTGTTTCAAAGGTTTTCTATTGTTCATAGAAGCTACTTTACAACTTTGGGAAAGTTTAAAGCAAAAAGGTTATCAGTTTCTATTCACAAGTAGATTAAACCAAGATCCCGCCGAGAATTTATTTTCTACCATAAGGCGTAAAGGTGGACATTCCTCTAATCCTACCGCGAAATCTTTTCGACAAGCTCTTCAGCTTAACATGTATATAAGACTATTAATCCCTTCGGAAAATTCAAACTGTGAAATTGATGAAGATTACACAATTGACTTGGAATCAGAAGAGGAGCAAAACTTGTTGTTTATTTCTTTAGATACTACAGAAGAAAGTGTTAATAGTAAAATACAATATTCTGATAACAGTGATGCTTCCGAAATATACAGTTTGAACATCAGTAATGTAAACTTCGAAATGTGTTCTGTAGTGTACGTTGCAGGTTATGTTGCCCATAAAACACTAAACAAATTCAAGTGTAATGAGTGTAGTGTTAATCTGTGTTTAACCGATTCATTAAATGTGAAAGGTGATTTTTTATTATTATAAAAAGACTATGCCAAATGTGAATTTGGAAAATTTTTAAAAATACCAGCAGAAACTACAACAAACGTTACCACCGTTTTATTACAAACATTTTCTAAGTATTTTGTAAATAACTGTAGTCCCTTAGATTTTAAGAAAACCCTACTTGTAATATGTGTAAAAAATGTAAAAAATGTAAAAAATTAATTCCTAACTGGTTAGTAGAAAGTGATAGATGTTATGAACATAGATTATTTTTCGTAAACCATTTAATACGTTGTAAATTGTACAAAACTCTTAAATGGTCATCTCAAGAGTTGCGATCAGAGAGCCGCCATAAAGAGTCAAACAACAGAAAGTTAAAACATTTGAACAATTCTTAAATTTTTAAACATTTGCGTTGTTCATTTGCTCAGTAAATTTAATTACTATTTTAATTTAAACGTTTTTGATAACACGTTATTGTATTAAGCATAAAAGTTTAATATATTTTCAACTAATTTGAAAATACTCTTTGGAAAACTGTCAAAAATGTTGATGTTTTCATTCTGTTTGCAATGGGTCTACGGCGTAAAATGGACTTTTTAATTCGCCTCCCGTTCGCCAAAACACCTCTTATTTTCGAACGCAAAAGTAGCATTTCATATTTTAGATACAAAAATAACTGTATCTCAATATTTAAATATTTTGCTTTTCAATTTACCGTAAAAAAACTTTTAATACATTTTAAGTTATGCAAATTCCTTTTTACTGTTGTAAGGGACACACTTGAGCTCAAAATTATAATTTGTACTTCTTCTACAGTACATGATAACGTTATCGCACTAATAACCAAAGCGCGGATTTAAAGCATTCTGCTTATTGGTTTTAATAAAAGCAATTCAAAATGCATTTTCACAAAAAATGAAAGGGTTTGACACCACTTTTACTTTGCTTATTTTGCTTTTTTCATATTTTCTGCATTTCGTAAAAATTCGTATGCAATTTGCCTGAATCCGCTACAATATCAATTAAAGATTGTCAAGAAGTTTTAAAAAAGGTTGATCACAAAATGTGGAATTTCTATAAGCTAATTATTGATACGTAAGTGAATCTATAGAAACTCTTGAAAAGAAAAATCTTCTACTGGTGGATTTTGTAAAAATTGTAAATAAATTCACATACATCAAACTGAAATGAAAAAAGTAAACATCTTTTTCAGTGTTATGTGCTTATTACAGGCGCTTATTTTGTAAAAATAAATGCTTTTTAATCCGTGCTCTACTAATGATAATTACTTACAAGGTGTGGCAATCCAATATTTGTGGTTTAATCGACATACTAATTAATATTGTGGTTATTTGTTGCTTCTGAATTTCTTATTAAGTAAATATAACCTAATTTTAGTGTTCATGATTAAGAATTAGACTTTTTTTAATAGAAGATTTTGTATTCAATGTAAAATTTTTGTTAAATTAACTTAAGAGGAATTGATCACATGTGTTATTAATAATTAACATCATAAATTGTAGTTACATTAACTAACTATGTAAGATATTCCTTTATGAAAAGTAATCATTGGGATTTATCAAATTTCTGTGAAATTCCAGACGCGACAATAAATTTGCTAATTTTTTACCTTATTAAACAAATAATTATTTTCTACGTTCTTTAAAAATGCATTTTATTTAATCAGGGTATACTTTAATAACAATAAAAAAGTGTAAAGAAGATGCCATAACATTTAATCTTTTGCGTGAAAGGCAGAAAAGTCGCATGACCGGAAATGAACACGGCAATCCTAAGAAAAAGGTTTTACTCACCTGTCACACAAGAAATTATTTCATATTTTGTGCAACAAAATTAAATAGCCGAAAAATAAATCTAAATTACTTTGCACATTATGCTGGTATTGCTTATGTAATTTTTCAGGTTAAAAATAATATTCTGTACCTAATATATTTAAAATAAAGATTTTATTTCCATTTGTAATTCTTGAATTCTGTGCATAAAATTATTAAGCAAGTCGTTTATGCGGCTACAATAATGATTCTTAAGTTTGAAAGACATTTCCAGCTTGCAGCTAACGAAAAGGCTTCTAATTTTTATGGATGTCCCCTTTGTAAATCTGGCAACAGTGAAGGAGTAGTTTTAGGGTTGGGGCATCCAGGTATAAAATTCAACTTTTACAACTTTCCTGGCAAAAATAGCAAAATAATGCCTATGCAACCCAACTAGCAAGTGTTTACGGAATATCCCATAAGGCTGCATCTCTTTCCCTATTATGTCCTCTGTGCTATTACATAATTTTAATCCTTTGAAAATACACATTTTTGGTGGGCAGTGTTTTGTTATTATTGGTAATTTAAAATTCACTAGCACAAAATCTATATACACTAATATTATACACCAAATGTTTAATGTAGAACTGATTCGTCCAAAAAAACCTATTTTTTTGGCGGCATCATCTATATATAATTAACATGCCCTTTAAATGTTATCCTGTTACCTATTCACAAAAGCAAAATATTTAGGAACGTACTATAGTTCAACACCAACTACCAGCACGTTTGTTGTCTTATTGGCTAATGCTTATCCAAGGATTTGTTGTAGATGTGTTTAATTTAGTTTTGTGAAGTTTTATCCACTCGGAAGTATATTCATGATCAGAATTTAATTTATTACTGCACTATTTGTATTATTATCTACAGCTATTGAAGTGTCATCTACAAATAAGTTAATTATTGGCAAACCTTGATGGATAAATTTATTTCATTAATATAAAATAAACATCAAGGGACTCAAAAGTAGCGCTTTCAGCAGATTGGAACATTAAAATAAAACTAAGAAACTACTACAAAATTAAATGGTTAAGATTATACAATTAGGAATGGGCTGAGTCTTTGCAGAAACTAATTTTAGGAAAATAAGTGTCGATTAAACTATTTATTTTTATTATTATTAGTTACAGCAATTCACCAATGATGCGGCTGGCTAATGTAATTTAAAGGATACAATTTTTGCTTGACATAATTACCAGAATTTTATAGTCGAAAAACTATGTATACTAATTTTTTATTGGCTTCAAAATGTCCAGTTATGATTTAGATCTAAAATATCTGACAAATCCAGCCTTTTTCCTCCCTCCTAGTTAACTATTTACTAGTGTTACATACGTAAATGGCTGTAAAGTATTTTAACATGTTTAGGTCAAAGTATCGAGATGATGAGTTGCACGCAACAGAAGAAGACTTGCGTGAGCTTGAAGCACAAGATCACGTGTGCCACATATGCAAGCAGCCGTTCCCAGTGCGGGCTATTTTGCTCCAACATTTAATTACATGCCGTACTTCCAGCGATCAAACAGGCAAGAATTTCACTCGTGTTGTGGAGCTTTTTTTATATGGTCTTGCTTTACAGAAACTAGTTTAAATGGTATGCCCAAGAAAAAAGTTAAAAAGAAGCAGGGCGAGCTGAATTGTACAGAATGCGATCGCGTGTTCACGCACCGCAACTCTTTGGTTTACCATATGAGAAGTCATACGGGAGACAGACCACACCAATGTGAACATTGTGGAAAAAGTTTCTTTGCGGCTAGTGCTCTAAAAGTTCATATGAGGTTGCATTCAGGTAAATCTAGTTTGTAATGTTAACGGGTTTGTTCACTAATTTTGCGATTATGGAATTGTTTTAATAACGTGCATTAATTTGTTTTTGTGAGACTGGTTTAACTTTTTGAAGTTTAATTAAATCTACTTGAACGTAGTGCTTTTAAACTTCGATTTTCTTCAATTGTGAAAGCGATACAGGACTCGCACCATAAAAAATACAGGTTTATTTTTTTATTGTTACTGTCAATTTTTGTAATAATCAGTAATTTGGGAATAAGTTCAATATAAACTGTCGAGTCGTTGCTTCATGCTTTTTGTCGAGATTAGTCTCGTAGGGCTGTCCTAATTTATGAACATTTTTATTTGTTAACAATTTAGGTGACAAGCCTTATAAGTGTGAAGATTGCGGGAGACATTTCCGTCAATGGGGCGACTTAAAATATCACACAATTTCCCTACATTCAGACCAAAAACAGTACCAGTGTGAATATTGTGGAAAAGATTTTGCTCGCAAGTATTCCCTCATTGTGCATCGGCGGATACACACTGGAGAAAAGAACTACAAATGCGAATTTTGTGGAAAAACCTTCAGGGCTTCCTCGTACTTGCAGAACCATCGGCGAATTCATACAGGTTAATATTTGCCTATTTGTCTGTTATTTTCACTGCCACAAATTTTAAGCTACAGGAAAGAAATGATTTAATTATAGAAAAAACTTGATATGTACATAGAAAAGTAATATTTAGGCATCAGGGTGTTAATTTGAAAACGTGCAATATGTTATATTTCTGGAAGTAAAGAGGTATTTTTTTAGGAGAAAAGCCACATCCATGTGATGTATGTGGAAAACCATTCAGAGTTCGATCAGATATGAAGAGACACATGAAAACTCACGGCCGTAGACGAATTACCAGACCTATCCATGTGTCTCCTCCTTGTGATCTTGTAATTACTAAGTTGGAAGAATCCGAGACGAATGAGACAGTTTTGGCCGATTCAGATGATACTAGTGAGAATCAAGCTCAGGAGAACGAAAGTGCAGTACAAGCTTTGCAATACGAACAAGATCCATTGGAAACGGTCCGGGATGGAAATACACTGTATGTTATGCCAATTCTTATTACGTAGTTTGATTATTGAAATGTAGATTTGTTAATTCAGACAGTTTATAGTGAAGAAGCTCACTTGAATGATCTGAATCTTGTGGATATTATTTGTATATATTTTTTATGTAATAAAATATCCCTTACTATTCTTGTAAACATTTCTGTATTGTACTCTTCTTTTTCTTAATATTTTTGGTTTATTTTATGTTTGTAGGTACACAAATGGGCATCAGCTTTTTGTGTTTTATCAAGGTAATGAAGTACCTCTGCGTTCCATTGAAGCCACTTCCTCTTGGACTCAAACTAGTTAATATTCGTTTATTTTAATTTTAATAGGATCTGTAATTAATGCAAACACAAATTTTACAAATAAATTTATTTTTATTATAAGAAAAATTTTAAAACCATTTTAGTGTTTGTCATAACGTACTATGATTCTTTGCAAAAGGCGTTTATAATCAGTTTTGTCTTTTGTCTGCGAGTTACTTCCACCAAATGCCAGCACGTACTGACATTTCTTAATACTTAGATATTTGCCATAATCGCGTAAATTTCAAATCTTAATGTGCCTCCACATTTTTTTTTTTAATATAATAATAAAATATGCTTATTCAAATGGATGCCGTTAGAATGTCATACCATAAATAAATATTTATAAGCATGGTTGAAAGGGCCCGATCTAATGGCTTGTATAGACAAAATTTGATATCCTGACTTTATATAAACGATGTGCTAATGAAAACGAAACAGACCCGATTTTTCATGCTAATATCATTTTTTAAAATATCGCTCAGGCCCGTTAATTTTAATTTTGAGGGGGAAACTTTTTGCGTTTATTTTCAAACTCCTAGGGGTGGTGAGCTTCGCCCCTAAAATTTTAAATGGAAAAGGGGTTGAGTGATACATCATTTTAAAGGGCGTTAAATTCACGTTTTAACGCTTCCTAGTTTTTCAAATTCGGATCGGTAGTTTTCTAGAAAATGCGTTTTAAAGATGGTAACCCGCCAAAAACCAATAATTCATGATTTTTCACTTTATTAAATGTTCGAAATGTTGACCGCCAGCATCCATACAGGAGTACAGTTTTTGTTGAAAACGGTTTCAGACATTCTGAAGCATTGACGCAAATCATTTAGGGATTCTCACTGAGTACTATAAAGTTTACTTTTTATGTGGCCCCACAGAAAGCAGTTTAAGGGTGATGAACAAAATCCTAATAAACATGTTAATCGAAAGTACATCCTTAAGCTAGTAGCCAAATTTCGAAAGACGGGAACGGTAGCAAATCGTAGAAGGTGATAATAGAATAGTGGGAAATGAATCTATGGAAGTTGCACTTTTGGGTCACGTCCATCTGGTTCCTACTTTAGATACCCGTAAGTTGACAACAATTGCTGGCATACCCCGTGCTAGAATTCAAAGAATTTTAAAAGTCCGTAAATTCCATCCATAGAAAATCGACCTTGCCCAAGAATTAAACGAAGATGACCTTGATATATGTTTGGGTTTTTACGAGGGTAGCAGTAAACGGATAATCAATAACCTAAATTTGCTTTTTTACATTTCTGCGAGGTCACCAGATTTAAGCCCTTTAGACTTCTTTCTGTGGGGCCACATAAAAAGTAAAATTTATTGCACTCGGCCAGAATCCCTGAATGATTTGCGTCAACGGATCAACAAGGAATGCCGGCAAATTAACCCAGAAAGGAGATCAACATCTCGAACATTTAATAAAGTGAAAATTATTGTAAATTTCTTAATCAATAAAACATTACTGGAGTAAATTATGGTAAAAGTGAAAAATCATGAATTATTGGTTTTTGACGGATTACTAGCTTTAAAAGGCATTTTCTCGAAACTGCTGATTAGAATTTGAAAAACTAGGAAACGTTAAAACTAGAATTTAACACCCTTTAAAATGAGGTATCAATCGACCCCCTCCAAACAAAAATTGACGGGTCCGAACGATTTTTTTTAAAATGACAGTAAATATGAAAAGTCTAGTCCATTTCGTTTTCATTGGCCCAACCTGTATATAAACTACATATAATACAATATCGTAAAATCAAAACTGATATAAGGTGGTTAATAGAGTCTTAAAATATCCTGGCTCTATTAATATGTGCCCTCTGCGTTACTTACTAATTTTTTTTTAATTATCGGTGGCGTCCTGATTTGCTATATAGTGAAAATGATTGGAAAGAAATTATAATAAAAAAATTGCTAAAAGTAGTATAAAAATACTATGATCAGCATCAGCAGCTTTTCTTGTCCCACTGCTGGGCACCGGGTTCTTTGCCACGTGTTTCTCACCGTTACGTTATAAACACAGGGGACCTACAGTTTAACGTCGAATCCGAACGACAGAAATTCCAGAGAACGTTTTTAGCATTAACATCTCACGGTTGCCAATAGGATTGGGGTATTGTATGTGGTGGGTTGCAACACAAGATTTTTACAAATCTGCGTAGTAATGCTGGGGAAGCAAACCCAAAACAGAATTGACATTTTGATCATTAAACAAGCGCTATGCCAACTGAGCTACAACCACAAGTTTATGATATTATGCAGCTTTCACAGATCTTATCAGTCCATCGTTTTGGTGTGAGGCGAAGTTAAGCTAGTTTGTGCAATGCCCAACAGGGCCCGACTCGACGGGATACCGTGTTGGTGTGTAACCGCGCTTAACCTGCCACTCATAGAAATAACATTCTATGCTGCCACTCGTAGAAATAACACTCCTAGAAGGCTAGTAGAGTGAGAAGCCCCTCACGGAGAAAGGGAGAAAGCTTATTGGTTTTGGATGATATACGTTTGCGCGGGCATATACAAAGTGATTTTTTAAAAAGTCGATTGCAGTAGCCTAGGGATTGTCCCGTCTATATTAAGCTTTAGAATCTGACAATATGAAAATTGTAACAGCATAGCTGCCAATAATTAAATCTTGACGAAAAACCTGTAATTTACTTACCTTAATAAATTACAAATCAGTTGCAACTAAATACTTGTTCATTTTCACATTTTGTTGGGCAAAAATTTTTAACTACCTGAACTGTCACACAGTTTGACATACAGGTAAATGTTATTCAAAGCTCATTACAGCTGACTGCAGACGGAATAGCTTTTTTTCTAGGCTGCTGCAATTGACTTTTTAAAAAATCACTTTGTACATACTGACGTATTATATACTCGTGTAAATACTGTTTTCTTGGTAACCATAGAATTATTTCTATGCTGCCACTGCTAGAAGTACTACCCACCGACGACCAAAAAAACATTTTCTTCTAACTTAACAGCAATCACTAATTTTTAAAATTTACATAAAAGATTATTAATTAATTAGTTATATATAGATATTAATTAGTAATTATTATAGATTATACATTTACAATGTTTAAACAAATGTTAGCCTATTTTAGAAGCTAGAAGAAGAAGAAGAAGAAGAAACAAATGTAAGAAACGAAATTATTATCTGGATAATTACGTAGATGATGATATTATCTAGACACTGCATAATGTATTTATAATAAATAATAAATCACACGCATAATAACAAAAAAAATGTAATCGAATCTATCATTCTTGTAGGGCAGTGATATTTAGCCATTTATTTCAGCAAAGTAGTAATGGGTGTAGTGGTTGTTGTATATTGGGTTGCTTACCAGCCAATATTACTTTTAGTTAGGTACTTTTGAATGCACGTGGTGGTAGAAACACTTGAACTGAACATGGCGTGTGTCTTGTAACATCAGTGTAATTAATAAAACTTGCTTATAAACATAAATGGATTTTAACTAACATATAAAATACACAACAGTGGTAACTCAGTTGGTAGAACGCTCGCTTTCTGAGCAAAATGGCGATTCTGGTTTGGGAATAACTCCCTAACATTACAAAGTAGCGTATAAAAGTCTTGTACTGCAACCTCCCACACACAATTTCCCAACCCAGTTAGCAATCGTGGGATCTTAATGCCAAAAACCTTTGAAATTCTGTAGTTCAGATTCGCCGTTAAACTGTAGATCCCCCGTGTTTCTACCTTAGCGCTAGCGCTGAGGAGAAATACGCGATGGAAGAGAGACCGGTGCCTAGTAGTGAGACGTTAAAGGCTGTTGATGAGCAATAATAACTGAAAGCTATTAATGGGGGGCTTTTTAAATTTAACGCGAACTGGTGGATATTTTAGTGATTCCTTACATCAACGCAATGGCTTACTTGCCTTACTTGAAAAATCATTGTGAACATCATAAACATATGCGCGCATACACTAGTAGGAGCGTAAATTGAACCACACTTTAAGTTGTTACGTTACGAACCTAACCTAATTAATTTCATGTACAAAAATGGCCATCTATTATAGCGGTACATTTAAAAGGTCTGGTGGCCTTATCAGTGCTATAACGAAGCAACTAAAGTTAGTAAATTTGAAACCAGTAAAAAAGATTCAAGTGCAGTTTGATCCCTTTCATCCACAAGCAGGCACTGCCAGGTAAACATAACCTCTAAAATAGATTGTATTGATTTCCTCAAGTTATTTTTAACTAAACGCAAGCGCATTGTAGTAATTGTCTGCAAAAACAAAGTATTTAACGCAAAATCATTACTGTTTCTCTTGTAGAGATTTCCTTTTTTACATCACAGGCCCCAAAGTTACAGCCACCAATTTAAATTGTGCTATTAAAACGAACATTGTGTGTGATCGAAGTGATCCCTTTGTGAAGATTGATTTATTGGACAAAGGGTAGGGCTACTTATTTTGTATTTAAGCAAGTATGTTATAACGATTGTATAATTACAGAGATAGCGTGAAATTCTTAGCGAACAATCTTTCTGTATTAGAAATATTGCAACATTTCAACAAGCACATAAGCTCATTAGTCAAACCTGAAGAAGTCGCAAGCACAAGTGCACCACAAACAAAGTTGGAGAAGAAGAAAGCCAAACGAAAATAAATGGTTGTTAAACAGAAAGCCAATTTCCACACAAAATTAATCGACCATGTTTACGGTAATCTGCCAGCTTTCACCGATGTGTTTACCGAAGAAACATTTTATATGACTGTTGTGGGATTTATTATAAGCACACTTGTTATTGTATTTATTATGTCTCGATATATTACAATCAAACCTGTAGAATAATGAAATAAATCGTGTAGCAAATCAAATGGAAATTTTAGAATTCGTAGCGTTATAGAATTGCTACAAGCAGAAGCAAACGTACATTGCTTTCATGGGAAATAGAGAAAAACTTGTTTATGTATTAACGATTCAGTTTGGACTATTTCAAATGTTATGAAGGGAAGTGAATATTTCTTCTGTGGCAATAAAAAAACGACAGGATAAAGCAACCTAATTCGATCGCCGAAAATTCTGGAAGATAATGGTCGTTTCTTATACTCTAATTTTACATGTATATATTTTATCCAGTGGACAGTGGCGGATTAGGGCATGTGGAGACCAAACAAATTTAAAACTAACGGTTTTGAATTGTATTTAATGAATTGAAAACATGAACGTATAAATAAGAGATTAAATTTAATACATATCAAATTAATTACCACAGGTACAAAATATTTAACTAAATGTACAGAACGAGTAAAAGGCACGGAGCATTCGTTTTCTGCCGTTAATGTTAATTTTAGAACATGTTTCAAATACGTAGAATAGGGAAAAATAGCAGCTAAATAATATATGGATCACAGTAAAAAAAAAATATATTATATATTTCGATTCAACTTAAACGAATCTTCTTCAAATATAACATGTTATACAAAAAAAAAATTAAACAGGAATCTTCTTCAAACTCATAGGTTATAATATTAAAAAGTTTAAATCAATGGTCAATCTGTAAGATACAAGAAATATTTTGTTAGGTTAGTGAAATAATAAGCTTTAGAAATTAATGACTTACCATTATAACGATTTAAAAGAATAACAATTCTAAAACAGAGGCGGAATATGCACGCCTCGATATTATAGTCAGATAAAAGCCATATTTAGAGTAAAGAATTCAAATATTTAGAAATTTTAAAATTAAAATTTAAAATTGTTTTGTTTTAACACATGTAATTTTAAAATTTCTAAATATTTGAATTCTTTACTCTAAATGTGGCTTTTATGTGACTATAATATCGAGGCGTGCATATTCCGCCTCTGTTTTAGAATTGTTATTCTTTTAAATCGTTATAATGGTAAGTCATTAATTTTTAAAGCTTATTATTTCACTAACCTAACAAAATATTTCTTGTATCTTACAGATTGACCATTGAGTTAAACTTTTTAATATTATAACCAGGGGTGGATGGGCCATGTGGGGAAATGGGAAAATTCCCGGTGGGCCTTCCACATATGGGCCGGTCACAGGCCGATGTTGGTAGCAGTACGATTTAGTCTTATGAATTTATAAACAAAAAAAATATAACAGCGCACGGCGCACGCTAATAGCTAATTCTAATAAGTACACTTTTCAATCAATTTTAGTATAATTTAAAATACCGTTGCATATTTTTACGCATTTTTCAAATTACTGGACCATTATCCCGGTATTTGCAAACTAAGGCGATTGACTTATTAAAATGCAATGAGCTAGTGAAATCAGCCTTAACACAATTAGAAAATATTCAAAGGGACTTTGAGAGTTTAAGAAAAACCGCAGACAATTTTATTGCTTGGGCAAATGAACACCCAACAATTGTTTAGTTATTGAAAAATTTTTACCTGAACAAAGAAATAGATTAGTGAAACGAATGCCTGGCGAAAGCACAAAAGACGAAAAAGTGGTTCAGGCTCTTGACCGATTTAGAATACCTAATCATAGCTTGGAGAATCTTTCACAATGAATATTATCATTTAATGAATTAGCTAGTCCAGAAAGAAGAAATCACTAGCTACGCAAACAACTGGGAAGGTGTAAAGAAAACTTTGGACGAGTGTTATTTATATTTATCTCATAACAACGATGACGATAAAGACCTTGAAACTGAACTGACTGAAACTCTTTGCAAGACATTGGGTAGTTTGCTGTTATAAACTTATTATACGGTACAATTTATATCAGGAGGCATATCCTGTACTTGCTACAGCCTACCATTACTTATTAACATTGCCCATTTCTCAAGTAGAATGCGAACGTTCTTTTTCAGTTTTAAAATATATTAAGAATAAACTCCGAAATAGGTTATCAGACAGCCACTTAGAATCATTTATGTTGATGAACACTGAAAAAATTGATTTGTGTAAAATAGACAATGAAGTCGTAATAAACAGTTTAGCACAAACTACGCCATTTAAAAAAAATCATTATTATTCTAAATTTTGCATTTTTTTGCTACTAGGTATGTTCTAAGATTTTCTCTGATGCATTTTCTTTGATGTAGATATCATGTGCAATTATTACATGAATAATATGTACATAAAATCTAACATAAGGCTAATGTGTAGTGTGTTTTAATAAATAATTTCTGTATTAGCGTTGTTATTGCTTTGCCTTTGTGGATTTGGGGCAATTTGGGCCGATCAACTCCTATTTCCCGGGCCGGTTTACGGTTCCCCATCCACCCCTGATTATAACCTATGAGTTTGAAGAAGATTCCTGTTTAATTTTTTTTTTTTTGTATATCATGTTATATTTGAAGAAGATTCGTTTAAGTTGAATCGTAATATATAATATATATTTTTTTTTACTGTGATCCATATATTATTTAGCTGCTATTTTTCCT
>JABXWE010011640.1:0-25024 GCA_014611495.1 Limonius californicus | reverse complement strand
ATATATATATATATATATATATACATATGTGTGTGCGTGTGTGTATGTGTGTATATATATAAGTCTTTCGCTTTTCCAATCATCTTTTCTATTATTGTTATTAAGGCAAATATTGCTTTCTTTGTACAGCGTTTCTTCTAAGCCGAATTGATTTTCTGTCAGATTCTCTTCTATTGTTTGTTCTATTCTTCTATAGAATATTTTTATTAAGATTTTTGATATTAAGTTGTGTTTCTGTGTTCTTCGTTCTTGTGCATTGCGGCCTTTTCTGGAATTGTAACCATCAGGGTCCTTGTGAAACTTTTGGGATCTCTCCTGTATTATACATGTCTTGCATGATGGAGAATATATTCTCTAATGTATCTTGGTGAATGCTTCTGATTATTTCACTAGGAATATCATGTATAGCTGAGGATTTGTTATGTTTAAGTTCTTGTACTGCTCTGTCGAATTCAATTCTCTCTGCTTAACTATGCAGACAAAAACGAAAATTTTATTTCAAAATGCTGTTGTCAACGTTGAAGGAATGTTTTCGCTTTTCGTATTTTGGAAAAATGAAGTAGGTACCTGTACTACAACCGAATTATCTTTGTGATTTGGTTTGTTAACGGTGCCCTAAAAATTCAAACTAGCGCCGTTTGCGCTCTGTTTATTATTGAAGCTATTTGAGTGCAAATACACAATATTGCCGTTGCAAATTAGAAACTACGTAATGAATCTTTAATAATAAACTAATTTATATTCCTTGTAGTCGTTTAAGGTACATTAATTTAACATGTAAACAATTAATAAAATGAATAAATTCACGATTTCGGTGATTAAGATAAGAACTTTACCATTTTTTGGTTACTCATTTACCTACTAAAATATATAAATAATTTATACCAAAAGAAAGCGTGAACTTCACATTTACTGAAAGTTTAGGTATTACTTCTATTCTTTAATATGAAAAAGAATTTTCTTCATGGTCTTCATCTTGTCTGTTTCTTCACGTTTGGTTTCTTTTTATGGTGTATCCACTAAATCCATCGAGCGATCGGTCCATTTTTTTGACGGACTTACTAGTTTTCTTTTTTCTCTAAGTTTTGGATTTCTATTATTTTTGTAATTTGTTTAGTCTGACCTTTTTGTATATTCGTTCGCTAAAATTTTCGTGCCCTACGCACGTATTCAAATATCAAGCCACAATGAATACTTTTTAAATAAAGTGATAGTTGGTACAGTGTCCTTTTGTTTTCTAGTAATAGCGGACCAATCTCAGTTTTAGTTTTTCAATAATATACCGTGAATGTGTATACGTACATATCTATCCATCAAATTTCCACTGTAACGCTTTTCCTTCTGTTACACGTTCTTGGTGTAAATTTCAAGATAATAGTGGTCACTTCTTTGAAGAATCAGTTAAAGAAGAAAATAATGGTTTAGAATATTGAAATATTGCAAGTCTTTTCTTACTCGAGCAATAAGAACAAATTGAAAAAAAAAACAAAACCAATATGGACTAGCAACTGTTATACCATTCTTCCTCGTTAGACCAGACATTCATATTTATAGAAACTAAAAAGCTATTATTACTAACATTCTCTATTTGAAACGCCTGCTTTGTTACGCTCGATTTGATAAAACGATTTAAACCGTTTCCTTGTAAAAAAAATAGTGCTGTGTATACATAACACAAATACTATGAAAAATTCAGATTAATATAATAGTAGAAATTATTCCATTCCTTACGGTATTTCACAAAAAGCTTTATTTGTCATAGATCAGGTTCATTGTACTTATTTAGTGTCATCACCTGCTACCAGCCAGCTTATGGCAAATGTAGCGGTTGAAATCTGTAAATTAATTCAATGGTGTCACTTTTACTATCATATTCGTTGGCGTTTATCATTTAAAAAATTTGAAATGTAAATAAAAGAAAATGGAAAGTACCTTCGGCATATTATAAATTTCACATATTGGTTGCTATTTTTTGTATTTCAATACAAACTAATTAATTTAAAACGAAACCGTTTAAATGTTAACTCAAATTCAGGTCTGCTGGATTTAAGTAATAATAGAAACTAAATATCAAACGCCTTATATATTTTTAGAATTTTGTTGAAATATAAATTCAAAGTGAAGAAAAATACACATTTAAAAATTCAAATTTGTACATGTTGCTTTGTAAAAAATTCATTGAGTTGGAACTCTGTGAAACCTAAAAGCCAGATAGTTCACCTGACCTAGATGCTACAAGATAGATTTACATTAAACGGTAAAGCAGGGTCAATAAATAATATGAAATAAAACTGCAACAAGTTTAAATTCAGAATAAGTCAGTGTATCATCGCAGAATATTGAATTGAAAAAAAGAGATGTAACAATACATTAACTTAAGGTAAAGGAATGAAGTCCCAAGACAAAGAGGGGAATCACGAAATGTTGACGGGCAACTCTCGAAACATCGAGGAAATACTGGCAGCCTGGCAATTGTTTCAATCGAACTAAATTAGTAGAATTTCTTATTACAGAAACATTTGTAACATATTAAAAGAAAAAAGAATATAATGGTATTTTTGTGTTCGGAAGATTGCCTAAAGGGTTGACATCATTTATATACTATACGAGGGTTGTCTTTTATATTTCGGAATTGGGCAACCCTAGTGCTGCCATCTGGCAACTGACGTCTCTATCGTAAAGTTTCACATTTTTGACGGTATACGTACGCAGAACGTTTTGATGTACAAGCGCTATATGTGTTGTTTACAGTAACTTGAAAAATTCATATCCGCCAAAAAATGGAATTAAATCGTGAACATTTTCGTGCGATTATTTTTTACAACTTTCGACGTGGATTAACTCAACAACAGTGCATCGATGAACTTAATTCGATTTTTGGCGATGAAACACCATCAAGGACCAGTGGTTATCGATGGTTTACCGAATTCAATTGTGGCCGTAGTTCGCTCAACGACGAAATTCGTGAAGGTCGTCCAAAATCGGTTGTTGTTCCGAAAAACATTGATGCGGTGCGTGAACTGATACTGCAAGATCGTCATGTGACTTATCTTGAGATTGAGGTATCCTTGGACATTAGTGGAACCACCATACATTCAATATTGCATGAACATTTGGCCGTGAAAAACATTTGTTCACGTTGGATCCCACAAAATTTGACCATCGCTCAAAAACAAGCTCGTGTCAATTGGTCGCAAGAATTGCTCACAAAATTCGATCGTGGTGCTTCAAAACATGTGTATGACATCGTGACAGGTTACGGATCGTGGATCTACGCGTATTTGTACTTGTATAGTTTATATGTATATATATATATATATATATATACCGTACGACATTCTCGTTCAATTCATTGGGCTCTGGGATGATATTGATATACCTTATAAATTCCATTTAAAAACTAAAAAGAAAACAGAATATAATTTTATGTTGGAGTTCGGAGGGTTACCTATGTTCACATACTTCCACTCAACTTTGTACCACCAAAGTTGTTGGTATAGTTCAAATGGCACCCATGATTATAGGACCTCAAATATTATTGATTCAGCTGTATAACGAGCACAGCTGCAAGATTTCATTGTTTAGCAGAGTAGGTTACAAGGTAAAGTCATTTTAAATTAAAAATATAGAAAACATTTCTTCTTCCAGTGGTTGTAATCCAATTGTAAATTAGTAGAGTCTATACTATGGGTAATTTTTACTTTGCTACTCAGTAGAAAACGCTAGAAATAGAAAACAATACAAGTTTGCTCTGAAAAGAAACGGTTTCCTGTATTTCTGTTCTTTCATGATACATGTATACAATTTTACGTATCCACTAAGATGTCTTTGCGTACTCCCGGAGGTACACGTACTCACGTTTGAATACCACTGCTCTAGAGCAATGGTTCTTAACCTTTTCGAAGTCACAGAACAATTTTGATTATAAGAATAATTTGCCAAATCTTTAAGGTGATACAACTAAAAAAAATATATATGGGTATCCTGTTTATTAAAAAGATAGTAGATTACATAACAGTAATAAATGAATGAATCATGTTGAGAAACCGAGCTTACACAAATATGATGTTGATATATATAGCAAAATTTTCAGCGCTCTTGTGGAGAAAGCTGAGTATTTAGCTGAAACAGAAATCCAAAATTCCCCAAGAGTTATTTCAGCGCATTTTTGGGATATAAATCGTTGACAATGGGTAGCAGACGGGTACCTACATTTCTAAGGTCCTGGTAGAAGTTAGACCTGCTTCAGAGCCTTAGCGACCCCGCCCATGCGAGCTCCTGCTTTTCCCTTCACCTCCCATTGTCGAAGGCAAGAAACTGAAAACTTCTATGACGATTTGCCAAAGTCAAACAATAAGAAAAGACACACTTCCTAATAATTACTGGTGATTTTAATGCCAAAACGGGAAGAAAAAACAGGGGGACACAAAATACATTGGAAATTTTTGGATTGGGTGATAGAAAGGACAGAGGAGAAGCCTTGGTTAACTACCTCAACAACGAAAACTTATACTGTCTTAACACGTTCTTTAGAAAACTTAAACAACGCAAGTGGACATGGCGAAGCCCACACAATAAAACAAAAAACAAAATCGATTTCATAATCTCTAATAACAAGACAATATGTAGAGATGTGTCTGTTTTGAATAAGTTTTACATTTGAAGCGACCACAGGATAGTTAGAGCAAAGATTACAATTAACACGAAAAATGAACGAAACAAACTCTTCAAAAAAGAACGCTACCCAACGGGAGATATTGAAAAATACTAGAACGACCTATACTGCAGACTAATGCCAACAGACACTCTAGAACTGGATATAGACCAACTTACGAATAAAATCACAAAAGCCATAAAAATCTCGGTTGAAGCACAAAAAACCACAACGATTCGAAATTAAGCCCCAATACACTAAAACTATTATAAGAAAGAAGAAACAGAAGAGACAGAACATCGGACAGTTTTAAAGAACTAAAGAAAAAGGCGAGGAAAGAAATCCGAAAGGCTAAAAGGAACTACAACGCAAAGATTATAGAAGACACCATAAGAGACAACTGTAAAATGAAAGTACTACGCTCACAACTCTCAAAAGGAAAATTAAAAATAACAAAAGTAAGCGACGAAAACAGTGAGTTAGTACAAGATAAAAAAGATATCATTAACGCCCTTGAGAAGTTTTATAAAAAATTATATTCATCTACCATACCACGACCACAAACGAAAAAAACCATTTTAAATGTAGGATTGGAAGAAATGCCGGAAATTACACAAGATGAAATAGACACAACATTGAGACAAATGAAAAATAACAGATGCCCAGGAGAAGACTAAATCACAACAGAAATGCTGAAGCTAGGGGGAAGAACTACAAAGGAAGAAATAAGAATTCTGGTCAACAAATGCCTTCATCATCATGGAAAAAATTCCAATAGAATGGAATAACTCTGAAGTTATACTCATCTTTAAGAAAGGTGACAGCACAAATATAGAAAATTATCGATCAATATCTCGCTTATCACACCTATACAAACTATTCATCAAAATAATAGCGAATCGCCTAACAACAAAATTAGACTTCTATTAAGCCGTAGAACAGGCTGGCTTTAGAAACAGGTTCAGCACGATCGACCCCATTCATACTATACGTACTTTAAAAGAGAGATGTATAGAATATAATGTACCAATACACCTAACCTTCATGAATTTTCAGTATGCTCTCTAGAAAACGCAAGAGTACACTCCATATATGTATATACAAATAATCGAAAGCATATATAAACAGGCATCAATACACATTAAAATAGACGAAACAACCACTAGCAATAAAATACCAAAAGCAGTACGACAAGGTGGTACCATCTCCCCTAAACTATTTACGACGGCTCTCGAAGACGTGTTCAAGAAATTGGAATGGGATGAAAATGGCATCAACATTGATGGATCCAGACTCAATCGCCTTAGGTTCGCAGCCCATATAGTCATAATAGCTGACAACATCAATAAAGTAAATATAATGTTACAACAAACAAACCCAGTCTCGGCAAGTATAGGTCCAGAAATGAATTACAACAAGACAAAAATAATGAGTCATGAAGATGTCAACATACACATAGACAACAACTACATTGAACGCGTCGATGAATATATCTATCTAGGCCACATCATCAAACTGGGGAAGGAGAATCAACATATGGAGGTTACCAGACGAATTAGACTTGCATGGGCAGCTTTCGGCAAATTAGGACACATTCCGAAAAATAATATAATTCCCATAAATGTAAGAACTAAAGTCTATAATATTTGTCCTACCAGTCAATACATACGGAATGGAAACCATATGCCTCACTAAATACCACGCCAAAAAGTTCAAAACATCACAACGAGCTATGGAACAAAGCATTCTTGGTATCTCACTTCGGAACAAAATTAGAAATAAAGAGATTAGAAGAAGAACGAAGATCAATGATATAATTGAGGAAGCTGCAAAGATGAAATGGCGGTGGGCTGGACACGTGGCTAGACAAGACAAAGCCAGAGGGGCACATAAAATCACGGAATGGAGATCGAGACAAATAAAAGGAAGCGTGGGACGCCCCGCGAAAAGATGAGTAGACGACATCAGACACGGGGCAAGTAACAGATGGTTAAACACTGCACGAGATAGGGAAAAATGGAAAAGTCTGAGAAAGACCTACGTTCAGGAGTGGGCAGATATAGGTTGAAAAAGAGAAGAAGAGAATTCGTTGACATGGCAACCATATCTTCTTCTTCTTGTAACGAAAAGTCGCAACTCGATGGATTAACTGAATTTAATGGATTTCGTGTAAGTCATAATTTTCTATATTTAAGTAAGGAAAGTAACTTACAATATCTTCTTATTTTAAATGTTGTGTTATAATGGAAGTAAGTCCGTCGACATGTTTGTTATGAAGCAAAGGAAACATATCTGCTGTATATTCATACGATATGCAAAGAGATACTTTTTTTCTGAAATGCTAACAATTTGTCAGATGTCAAAATATTTTCATTTTTTCTTGAATATTAATTGTTTTAACTGTACTTTAGAAATTAAAAATATCAGTTAAAATCCCAATTTATGACACCCTATATCATTTTGAAGATATTTTACAAAAGCATCTGTATTTTCATTTTGGAGAGTCAACAATTCATTCCTAAGTTCTGAAACTCGATACAGCACTTTAACCCTAGATGCTGGATAATCATCTTATTTCAGTTCGCAAAAGCAAAAGTTCGTACTAGGCCTGCATAGGTGCACACAGTTTTTAAAAAGGCGTGATTTTAACGGTTTTGAAGTGATGTAATGATGTAATTTATCATATTTACAACTTGGTCTAGTACAAATTTTCATGATGCCGCTAATGTTTTTGAAGCTAGGGATTCTCTCTGTAGAAAGCAGTGCGTGGATAAAATATTTGAATTTCTTGTCTTTGCCAAGGGATCTCAAAAATATTGTACGAATACGTACCAAATGCTAATATGTGCATTTCATATTTGCTTTCCAATTTATTAAGATAGTTTTGTATCCGCCAAACAAATACGAAATAGTTGTAGTTCTCAGTTGCAATTTGTTGATTACATAAAGACACATAATTAAATAATGTCTAGTTGTAAGCGATGTTTCACGGAACACTTGTAATAAGTTCGCCGAACACTAGTATTCTGAGGAACACCGGTTGAAAACCATTGGTCTAGAGTCTACTCTAGAGTGTCTATTGATAAATCTTATGAATCTTAATAAAAAGCTAAGAAGAAAACAGAATTATATTTTTATATATGTGTTCTGAGGATTGTCTACATTTGTTTAAAAATTTTAATTTCACTTTACCTACATGCCGTCCTACATTTTCTTCCAATTCTTTATGCTCGGGGATGTTTCTGTATGGAGAGTTACCTACACTTGTTTACAAATTAAATTAATATCCGCTGGGTGTACAGGGTTGCTCATTAATGGGTCGAAGTTCAATGTTGGCATTATTAAAACAGCGTGGAAAGTTTTCTTTTTCTATAAGTGATATAGTGCCAAAATGCGCACATAAAAAATATTTTTAATATACAGGATTAGCCAATCACTCAGTGGAGCATCTTCAACGTATTATTTTTTAAATAGAACACTATATATTATTTTATTTTTGAATTTGCCCTTTAATTCTCCACAATTTTTATGAATATTATATCTACTATACCTAAAATCGGCCGGCCTTGGTGGTCTAGTGGTTAGCGCATTTGCCTTTAGATCCGAGGGACGCGCGATCGAACCTGGCTGAGGTCGGCGAGATTTTTCTAGCGGGGAAAAATCCGTGCCACTGCGATGATTGACACGTCAAAAATCACTACTGGAGTTGGAATTACTCAAATAGGCAAAATTCTTAGTTAGGGTGTACAATAAGTAAGTGATAGCTGCAGTGCTTAGAGATGCTTGGAAAACCGCGTCCTCGATCTCGCTCTTTCAAATCAATCAATACCTAAAATCGATGTTAGCCATGATTCTGAGATAAAGTGACAATATTTATTATTAATTGTTATTAATAGGAGTAACATAGATAGAAAAACGATTTTATTTGAATTCAAGTATTTATTTATAACAAATGTCCAACGTGACCTTCGTTGTGTTCAATACACATGTTCAATCTTTTTAAAATCGACATAATTTACTGTTCGCATCGACTCAACCGAAATTGTACCAAAAGCATCTATTATGCGTTGCCTCATATCTTCTGCAGTAGTTTCAGGGATCTGGTCCACAATATGTTTTATGTCCTTATAGGAAAAAATTCATTTTCGTTAAATCTGAGGATTTATATGGCCGCGGACCACCGCGCCCTGTACACATGTTCCGGAATTCTTGATTCGAAGACTGTTGAGTTACTTGTGCAAAATGTGGTGAAGCACCACGGTGCTGGGAACCATACATTTACCATTCAATTTGGAAGGACTTTTTACAGGAGTTGAAGTGAATTATTTTGCAAGAATTACCGATATTCTGAACCATTCAAACAATGAGGCCCAAACATTTACAGTCCATTGTCGTTGTCTATCAACTGGTCTTATAATTCTTGGGTTTTCCATTGATAAGTCTTACGTCGGTTTGGGTTACTTTGGGCGAAGTTCGACTCGTCAGTCAACAATAGTATTTGGAAAACGTTAGCGTTACTCTTTCCATTTCCAATCCCTACTCACTTTGTGTCAAAATCATGGCTACTAGAGTAGATCGAAATAAAATATTTAATAATTCAACGGTTTGTAATCAAAAAATAAAAATATTGTTTTTAGATATAAGACAATGTTCATAAAAATTGTAGAGAATTAACGTGTCAATTCAAAAATATACGAGGTGTGTTTAATTGAAACCAATTTTTGCTTTATAAAAAATTTATTCAACAATTTAATTACAAATAATTACCGTCACAGTTAAGGCACCTATCCCATTCTTTTACTAACCGACGTATACCTTGCTCATAGAATACTTGTAGCAGCTGATTGAAGAAGTCTTTCACAGCTATCTATACTTCTGCATCAGACTCAAAATGCCGACTTTTAACGCCTTTTTCAGTGGTGCAAAAATATGGAAATCGCAAGGCGATAGATCCGGGTTATAGGGTACATGCTCTAAAACCCTTCATTTCTTTCGTTGAAGACTTTCTTTTACCACATTAGCAACATGAGGCCTAGCATTGTTGTGCAGTATAATGGCCCCACGCGTAAGTTTTCCAGGACGTTTCCGTCTTATTGCTTAATAAAGCTTGTTCAAAGTTCTGTTGTACGGATTTACATTGACATTTACTCCAAGTTCCTTAAACTCTATCAACAAGGATCCTTCATGGTCAAAAAAAAATTATCATCACCTTACCTGCAGAAGGTTGTGCTTTAAATTTCTTCGATGGTGGTGAACTTGGATGTTTCCACTTAATCGACGATAACTTATTGGATGGCTCATCATCAGCAACTATTGCCTATAGTCTGTGAGGTATTGCAGAGATAAGCCCATTCGCAAGCATTTTTGTTAATTAGACAAGAGACGAGGAATCCAATGCGAATAAACTTGCTGTAATCCAGATTACGAACAATGCTACGGACAGATTCTACACTCGCACCAACAATTTCTGAAATTTCTATAATTAAAAATAGACAACTTTCTCTAATAAGGCATTCCACACATGCCATATTGTTTTCTCTTAATACAGTACACCGTGCACCTGGTAGCGGCTTATCCATTAGTCCCCTCTTTTCCATTCTTAGATTTTCGGCACCATTCCTTCACAGTTGGGTACGCAATACATGCATTTCCATACATTGTTTGTATTCGCTTATGAACCTGCAATGGCTGCACACCCTCAGCGTATAAAAATTGTACGCACGCTGATCAAACTTGGACGGATTTTCAACAACAAACGCCATTTCAAAATCGATGTTGTAAAAGTCAGAATCAAATTCAAACGCCAGAAACTTATTAATGTGTTGCTTACAAACACTACTAACATTAAGAAACACATTTGAATTATTGCATTTGTTTTCAAGGCTAACTTGATCAAAGATAGGTTTCAGTTGAACAACCCTCATAATAATCTACAGAGTGCTCTATTTGAAAAAAAATGAGAAAACCCTCTTTAGAATAAATTAAATTTACATGAGTGTAAAAAACGCCATGTATAATAACATTACTTTTGGTGGTTGTGTCGTTATAGTACATCACTACAGCACTACATTACTTAAAGAAAAAGAATAATTTACAAATCAGTTTAATAATGCCAATATTAGACTTCGACGCACTAATGAGCAACACTTTATAGTTTATACCGTACTACATTATCTTTCCATTTTCTTGTGGTCTGGGGTGTCTACTGATATATCTTCCAAACACCAATTAACAAGGACACAATATAATTTTATGTTCCTGTTATGAACCTAGTCATTTTTCTGCAAATTCGGCAACGCTACATAGGTGGTCTTCCAAAGTTTTTTACATCAATTCACTAAAATGTAAACAACTGTTTTATTTCTTTTAAGATTGTGATAAACGTCGCTGTTTTCGAAAGCTAACAGTGTTTGTATTGTTTCGAAAATTTAATATTTAAAAAATGATCTAAAAAAGTTTCGAATAGAAATAATGTAAATACATTCTTCCAAATTTTTAAACTAAAGTTTTTACATCTGGGTCAGATTTCATCTACTTTTTACACCCAATTGTAAATTAAAGTTGGACTGTTGGCTTTCCAAAACGATTCAATTTATCAAAATGAAACAAGAAACAAAAAAGTTATTTGCATTTTAGTGGACTAACGTAAACAAACTTTGAAATCTGCGCAAATAAGCCGCGTTTGAAAAAAAAACACTAGGGGATTTAGGGGTTAAATAATCTCTGCTATACGTGTTGACAGTTTTTCGTACATATTTAGAATCATCCTGTATACCGTACTACATAATCTTCCAATTCTTTATAGTCGGGGGTGTCAAATGAAAAGTTTCATTAATCCTAATTAAAAACTAAAAAGAAAGCAAACTATAATTTCTTAATATGATCTGAACATTGTCTATAGTTATTTACAAATTTAACTTAACTTCACGTACACACCGTACTACTGCCTCTTCCCATTCCTTATGCTCTTGGGCGTCTGCTGATCCTTAAGTAGAGAAGAAAACAGAATATAAGGTTATATAAGGTTATATTTATATTGATGTTGTGGAGATTGCCTATACAGGGTGTCCCACGACGTGAGGTCACTTCTTCGTGTAAGTAATGTTTAGACCAAATATAGTTAAAAATTGTAATTGTTACGCCCTAAAGTAAACCGTTTTCAAAATTATTATTAGCCCGCAATAGCCCATAGTTGAGCAAGGGCCTCCCCTATAAGGGGGGTTGTTGATCTACTCTCCCATAGTGATCAATCCTCGTGGGAGAGAGGCGCCGCGTTAACGCAACTTTCGGGTCACCCATCCAAGTACTGACCGGAGACCAGGCTGCCTTAACTCTCCTGAGCCTACGTGAACGGCGACGAATGTGCGCAACCCGTGACCTTTTCAAAATACAGAGTATTAAATTAATATTTATTAAATAATTACAATTTCAAAAGCCAATATTTATTTTTTTTAGTTTACATTCACTATAAAGATTGTTCAAAATAGCCACCGTTACTGTCGAGACACATTCTGGCTCTTCTTAAGAGAGATTTGGTTGCCCTACGTAACATATCATCATTATTCCGAATTAGTTCTGCTGCCTCAAAAATTCGTCTCGTAAGATCTTCAACAATCTCTGATGGTTTTTGGTATACAATATCTTTCATATGGCCCCACAAGTAATAATCTAAACAAGTTAGGTCGAGCGATCTTGCGGACCAAGGGTGCTGTTGTCCTCTACCAATTACAGGTCCTTCAAACCTTCGATTCAAAAATTGTCTTACAAATAACGCAAAGTGCGCAGGGGCACCATCGTGCTGGTACCACATACCATGTCTGATCGCCAGTTAGGTGCTGTCCCATCTAACAATCCTCCCAAATGATCTACTAGAAATTTTAACTATCTGTTGGCGGTAAATGGTTCCCCAAAACGAATGGACCAATGAGTATGTTATCAATAATCCCCACCAGATATTCACTGAAAACCTATGTTGATAATTTGACACTGTGATTTCATGTGGATTCTCCAAATCCAAGAGTGGCTGTTGTTTCTATTCATTAATCCATTCCTTCTAAATGTTGCCTCATCCGTGAATAAAATTCTATTACGTAGGTTTCGATTTTGAATGATGCAGCGGCAAAATACCATACCACTAGCGAAATCTGTAGGTAAGCGGGCTTGAACAGGCTGGATATGAAATGGACATAAACCATGACGTTTTAATGTTCTCCAAACTCGTATTCGTGACACATTAACTTGGCAGGCACTCGACGAACAGAGGTGCTGGGATTATTATGAATTTATCGCATGTTGTCCTCATTGTCTAGTACTTGCTGTATTGCATGCTCAGTTGACGGTTTCGGAAAAGTTCCGTGTTCGCATAGGTGGTTGTGCACTCGTTGGAAAACTCGTCGGTCTGGTAGTCGCCGATTTAGAAATCTCAACCCATATTCTCCAGTAGCTGCTGTTGAGTTTCCATCTCAACAACCGTACATGTAATGGATATCGGCTTACTATCACGTAATACCACTTAATAGCATTTATTGTTTCGGCTGCTTCAGTTTTTAACTAAAACAGGCCATAACTTCTTTAATAGTCGATTTAGAGAAAACCACTCTTTAGTTTCGACTTCTTCTCACATCTCCTACACGTAGGTGAAGTAGTGACCTCACGTCATGGGACACCCTGTATTTGTTTAGAAATGACTACTCTGTCTTCCCATTTCCTATAAGCTAAGGAGTTTACTGATAAGCTTTACAGCGCCCAATTTGTTGAAGAACAGTTGCGATGGCAAACATCTATGGCTATAACTGATTTGGCAAGAATCTATCGCTGTTTTAATGTAAGATCTATAGTTCACCATTTCCTATATTATGCGCAGGTAAAAATAAAATTAATTTGTTATCCGAACTACCGCTAGAATCTTCATTTATATGATTTTTACAAGGTGGTTTACAAAGTTCAACATCAAATTCACATTATACAACAAATTTACTACATTTCCTTAAAAATACAACAAGCAAAATTTTAAAGTTAAGTGGTGCTTAATTTTTAATAATTATGTTACGTAATAGTAACATCTAAATTAAAATCCATAAAACAGTAATGTAAATATTGTCAAGCAAACTTGTTAACTTCCTGCGGTAGATTCTTCCTGGTGCTAATTTTTAGCAATTAATTAGCAAAACACCATGTGGACAAAGCTCTCTTGTGTCAAATTGGGATTTACTTGTTTCTTAACGACATCTTGTTGGTATCCTGCTGGTTAGAAAATGTTGCTAATTTTCCCAGCAGATGCGATATTTTATAATTATTATACTTGAACAATAAAAATTAGCATACTTTTGGAAGCTGTTAACGTCTGCTTACAAGTACCTATGATATAATGATAAATTCTAAATCGAGAAGTTTTGAAAATGGCACGAGCTTGAATTATTTATTTGTACCGTGTAGTTCCTGTAATCAATAATAAATAATTGCTTAACACCGGTATGCTTGCATTTGTCATAAAGTTTCCGAATAGTATGGCGGAAGAAAGTAACCATTTTTAATAGAGAAAGTAAGTAGGCAGTTAATAATGAATTTTGTTTGAATCATTAATATTAGAATGTGTGTGCACAAAAAACTAAATGTTAATCGAAGTCTACCAAAAACCACGTTTTGCAACATTGTTAATCAAAAACTAACGTGGCAAAGTAAAAAATAATGATTCTAATGGATATTTTAAAGCCTTGATGATTTAATATGCTATTGGAGCTACAAACAAGCAAATACGTAGCTTCTTTCGTAAAACCAGGAACACTTTTACTTTTTAGTCTTACACTTGGATTAATTGGAACCTAGATTTTCTCATGGCGCAGGTTATTAGACTTCATTACATTTACTGCGGTGTGTATTGTTTGAGTCATAAAAATCCGACCGGAATTTCCTGTCACCTTACACTGTTGGGCTTAATTGAAGAAGTTTAAACGTAATGCACTTGGTAAAAGTAATCATTATCGTTTAAACAGGAATTATTATGATAAGAGTATTGTATAACACAGCTTGTATGAAAAATTCTTTTGGCGTTCAATGCCTTGTATGCCCAGATTCCTAACGATTTACTTATTAACCGATCTACATAATTAATTAATTGAGTTCAGAAGAAGCGCGCTACTTTAGCTAGGTAACTCAGTTTTGCGGCTTTTTAAAGTAGCGCTTAAAACAATTATTAATATGTAACTATAGCTAAATTCGCCGATGTCCAGGGGTCTCATAGTAGGATAGATTGAATAAAATATAATAAAACCAATGTCGATTCCCACAAAATTCTGTGGCAATTGGTTTTATTATATTTTATTTTATTTAACTATAGCTAGCTACAAAAAACATAGTAACTGAGTATCTTGCAATTAACTCCGGTCCTTCTGGGATTTGATTTAGGGAGCTAATACAAATCGAAAATTAAACGTGGATATTTTTTCTATTGTTCTTCATTATCGAGTTATTGATAAAAAAAAACAGAAATTTATCAGTTGAATTTGCCTTTTTTAAAAACAAATAAGATTATCAAAACAGATATTGTCTACATATGTTGTCACAAAATACTTCTAGGTAAGCATTCGCACGATTTCCTATAGAAGCACGAACCCTCTGTTACTGTAGCATATTTTCGTTTATGTAAGTCACAGCAGCGTGAATATGAGCTCCTAAATCCACCTACATCTTTAGGATCCACAACAGGTTCGCGGTAAACGATTTCTATCAAATGGCCTCAGAAAAGAATTCCAACGGATTCTGATCCGGTGATCTAGGAGGCCATGATATTGACCCACCTTTCAAGGAAATTTCTCACTGGTATTCCCTAACGTGACGGTCCACCATCATGCTGGAATCAACAATTTAGTCTAACTACTAATGGAACTTCATCGAGCAAGGGCAGTAATAGATTATTATTTCAAAATTAAAGATACAAGACTGAATTAAGTCAGTTACGTAGAATGTGTGGACACATTATTACTATCATTATCAGCCTAATTCAGTCCACAGCAGGACGTAGGCCTTGCCCAAATTCTTCCACTCTTCTCGATTCTGGGCTACACTCATCCATTTAGTGCCCGCCATTTTTTTGACATCGTCCCTTATCTGATCTTCGGTCGATCGCTGCTTCTTTTTCTGATCCTTGGTCTCCAATCTAATATTCCTTGCACGTGACCAGCCCAATTCCACGTTAACTGTGTCGCTCTAGGTAATACGTCTTCCATTTTGGTTTGCTGTGATACCCATATATTCCTTTTGTGGCCTGTTAAGGTTATATTTAGTATTAGCCTCTCCATAGCGTGTTGCATTACTCTAAGTTTTCTTACGTTCTTTTTGGTTAGGCTCCATGTTTCTAAACCATAGGTTAAGTCTGGAAGGAAGCATTGGTTGAACCTTTTAAGTGTGATCGTTATATTGGATTTCAGTATATATTTCAGTCTGCCAAAGCGCTCCAGCCTAATCTTGTTCTTCGGGTAATTTCTGGTGTCATGTTGTCCTTTGCAGTTGATATTAGTTGCCCTAAGTATACGTAACTATCTACTATTTCTAACAGTTTGTTTTCCAATATGATACGGATATCGTTGTCGTCATTCGTGTTTAACATAATTTTTGTTTTTGATATATTCATTTTTAGACCAACTGATTTAGAATCTAATCTATCTAGATGAGCTCAACACACGATCTAAATTTAAGACCGTGTGTTGAGCACATCTACCATCTGCTGTAATTCTGTCGTCGGCAAATCTTAAACGATTCAAGTAATCTCCATCTACGCTTATTCCCTTCTCATTCCAGATGAATGTTTTGAAGATATCTTCCTTTGCGGTTATGAATAATTTGGGTGAGATTGTGTCCCTTGTCTAATTCCTCTTCCTATTTCTATGGTGTTCGTATTTGTATTCATGTTTACGTATATTTTTGCGTTTTCGCTCCTTTGCGGATCTTAAGATTGCCCATATCTTAATCGAGTCAAATGCCTTCTCGTAGTCTATGTAGGCCACATATATAGGTATATTGTACCCTTTGCCCTTTTCTAATATGTAGTACGTCGCATCGTTTGTAAGTGATCGCATGTATTAAACCCAGCTTGTTCCTTTGACTAATATAAATCCATTTTTGCCGTTAACCTATTTGTTATTATTTTTGTGAATATTTTGTATAGTTGCGAGAGTAAAGTTATTGGTTTGTAATTATTTAACCTTGTGATAACTCCTTTTTTATGCTTCATGCCAGGAATTTGGGACTGTTTGTTTTTCAGACATACATTGTATAACTTCTTTAGTTCTTTTAACACAATGTGTCCTCCGTCTTTTAGCATCTCTATTAGTATAACATCTATCCCAGAAGCTTTATTATTTTTGGAACCCCTAAGACCGTTCGCAATCTCCTTTTCCGTAATTTGTCATATTCTTGTTGTTCAATCATGTTGGATGGAATCTTGGTATTGTATAGTAGTTGGTAATATGTTTCTATTTCCGTTATAATTTGTGTTCGTTCTGTCATTAAGTCTCAGTTATTGTTTCTTATCTTTATGATTTCTTTCCTTCCTAACGCCAACTTTTTTCTAGCTGCTTTGGGGCCTCTATTTTGGTTTGTTACTTCTTCTATCATCTTTGTATTATGGTTTCGGAGATTTTTTCTCTTCTTATGAATTTGGCCCATTTTACTGTGCTATGTTTTTCTCTTGATTTTAGGTCTCTTCCCTTATTCATTAATTGTTTAGTGGCTTGACTAATTTTATCACTGGTTGTTTTTGGCTTTGTGGCTGCAATTAGCGCGGCGTTTTGTATGGATTTTGTTAGAACTTCTGCTTGTCGGACCAATGCAGCTGCATCTCTTTAATGTTCAAACTCCAGTTGTTCTTCTATTTGTTTTCTTTTTTCTAGTTGGTACTGTTCTTTGTGTTCTCTAAGTTTTTTGGGGAATATTTGATAGGGTTTTTGTCTAATCTTTTATCCGTTCCATTCTTGTATTTATCTATATCTTAGCATGTACTACTCTATGGTCGCTACCATTTGTGATTTTGTTGGAGCAATTATATTAGTATTTAATAACACAACCCAAATGTTTAACAACCATCGTCTTTGATAATATCTTTTGCGTATTAAGTGACGGTTTCATCCCTCCATTCGTGCAGGTTATGAGTATTTATGATACCCGAATCAGTAAAGATGGATTCATCACTACTCAGAATCTTTTCAGTGAAATGTAAATCACTCTTTACGGTATGCAACAACATCTACAAAAATTGGTTCAAATCTTTGTATCCTCGTCATGCAAAATTTGAATTTTTTGAGGCCTAAATGGATACAGACCATTTTTCCTTAATAATATGTGAATTGTATCTTTTTGGAAATAAGTTTGGAGCAATACAATTCATGGGCGTGTACTTGGTTTCGTCTCAACAAATTCAAGAACTTCCTCTTCTTGATCGGCGCTTAGTGTAGATTGACGTCCTGCCTGATTATTTTGAAGATTATAATTAGCTATTTCCAGTAATCTTTGTTCTACACGTTTTATCATCAGGCATCAGGATGCCAACAACTTGAAAATCTTTCACAATATGCCCTAGCCGTTCCAGTGGCATTGTCATTACACGTATCTAACACTTGCAACATATTAACGTAATCTCGATTACAATAATATCGTTCCATTTCAAACACAAAAAGTAGAACGAAATTAAAAGAATGATACCTACGACTCATAAATTTTTAACATCGCCATAGCCAACTAATTGAATTATATTACACAAGCTGTTGGAGCGACCATGTCATAAAACTTATTATTTACTTGTTTGTCAATAACTCGAAAACGAAATAGGCAAAATTTCCACTCTTAAGCCTGGCCTTTAGTAAAAAAAACTCTGAATTTAAAATAAAAAGCGGTATATGCAACCCACAACTCATAGTCTACCTGGCTAGTAATACATACAATACAATTGAAGCAATGTGTTAATTTTGTGCCTTCTGGTTATTCCTACTGGGCTTTATAAACTCCACTGAATTTTTACCCAAACGAAAACAATTCTATTTTTCATATCTTCTTCCAGAACTAATAGATCCCCGACTTTCGAGAATTTTCCCCCTCGGGAAATATATTTAAAAATATGGGCAAAGCTGTTTGCCTAAAGCCATAATATAAAGCATAATTATATGATATTTATATACGTTCTATGTCTATACTACAAACAGTCTCTTCCTTCGCTTTGAATATGATAAGTAAGTAACTAGGCTACCACCCGTAGTTATTTCCGCTAAAATCTCAATATCAATTTTCACAAAAATAATACTCTCTCATACCGTAAGTAAAAATAGTAAACTGCGAATTTCGCGAAACAGTTACTGTCTAATTTTTTTTAAATATCGGCTTACTGTGAATTGAACATAAAACCGAAATCAATAAATAAATTGTGCTTCCTTTTACCTTAGCTAAGTACTGGTGCTCAGTTCAATGCACAAAAACAAACATAACAAAGGCTTATCCGGTTAACCTGTCATCCGTAGTTGACGAGGGTCCACATATTTATGTAATTTTGCATTTGCAAACATTGAGCTTAGAAAGTTCCCAAAAGTAGCGACCACAAATGGAAAAGCTACGGGCCTTAATAATAAAATTTAATTCTATACATTGTGCAACGGTATCCTCAAATGCTATTTGTTCTTGCCATGTATGTACTATTTTTTCACAACATGATTAATAAGACCGAGAAGGAAATAACTTCATAAATCAGTCATTATATTAAATCAGAATTATATTACAATATTTAGCAGCGTCTGAATTGTTTTGATGTAACGAGTATCACGAGACCCATAAAATTTGAAAAAGAATTTGTATCAATATCACAGTAAAATGTTAATAATTTTAACAAGGAAACAGGTTGACACTGTTTTGTCAAAAGCAAATAACAGCGAACGTTTGATGTTAAATTAATTAGTTAATTAAAGTAATAATACATTATAGTATTATGTCGGTGCACTATGGAATACAACAGTACTATTTATTTTTGGTTCTTTCGTTAATACGATACACGATCCCGGCATTTTTATCCCCATTATATTAATTCCTTAAATGTACATAACTTGGCACTTGCATAGCTTGCGTGTCCCAATACTTGTACATTTTCTGAAAACTTTTAATTAAAATAGAACATAATAGCATCACCAAAAGGAAATTACTTGCTGTATAAGGTGAATATAGTTTAATTATACATACCGTAAAAGGATATTGGACTTTATAAGTTTTTTAGTATCGAACTGCACATTTACTTACTATCTCAGAATAAACATTGTGTATAAAACCGTAAGGTGTATGTGAATCACATCCAAAGATCACAAAACATAACCTAACATTTTTAAGTTGTTTTTCGCGCCATAATTGTTGAGCGTAATAAATATATAGTTAATAAAATAACAAAAAATATAAATATCTTAAAAATTGTAATCATTTAGTTATGGATTCCCAAGACATAGAACCGAATGCTGTAGATTCAGATATTGACAGTAACGATTCTGAAGAAATTCCACTTACTGCTGCTCAAGTAATAGAAATAATGGAAGCAACTTGGTTGAATGAGAAGTTTGCTCCCGAAATTTTGCCTCATAAGTCTGAAATTGTGGATTGTTTACTTGGACAAATCACGTACATGGAGGAAAATTTACAGAACCTCAGTAGTAGTGATTTTCAGAAGAGTTTGCACCAGATGGAAGTCGATCGATTACGGTTTATGATTACAAGTTATTTAAGAACACGATTAGAAAAAATAGAAACATTCGTGTTCGTTGTTTTGAGAAACGAAGAGCAGCGTTCTGAAAGAAACGAACCTTTGTATCTTACGAATAATGAACTTGAGTTTGCTAAAGCCTACAAAGAAAGTATACCTGACTAACATATGTTAATTCCATTTTGTTGATGTTTACTTTTAGGTTTAGATCAGCACTTTGAAGATGTGCTGCAGTTTTGGCCAGGTTTAGCTCCAGATGACTGGAAAAAGGATCCGATTTTGCCAAATATGTACAGTTTTGTGTTTGCTAAATCAAAAACAGAAGTTGAAGGTGTTATGATCGATGAAGGAAATAATGAAGAAGAAGAAGCTCTTGTTGACTTACGGAGTGGATCTCAGATGATTATATCATACAATAGTGTGGCTCCTCTTATTAAAAATGATCAAGTGTATTTGATTTAATGAGTAACATTATGCGTAAGTGCATTTTTTTAAAGTATTAGTTATCATTCTTTGTTCAAACCTAAAATGTTTTATGTACTCTTATTGAAAATGTATATTCAGAATTTGTTATAGAATTAACACATTATTTTCAGCAAAAATGAAAGGATTCAATTTTTTAAATGGAAAAAGTTTACAAACTACAGTTGAAAATGGTTTAATAGACAAGCTCAAGATATTTGTGTTTTATAAAGAAAATTAAGTTTGTAGGAACTCTACAGTGGTCAATTGGCCCTTGCAACAAATTGAAGATCCACCATTCGAATGAAATAATTATATAACTATACGATAAATTTCATGTTCATTAAATAGCTATAAATTGCCTTCTAGGTATCCTGATTTGATACCTATGAATTTTGTTGGTGCAAATGTTGGTAATATGGCCCTCTAAGTTTCCTAATATGATGCCTCTGAATTAGATTTGTAGAAATATGTAAAAAATGCCTGAATTAATAAAGTTTTGTCCAAGTATAATTATTTGTACTCCATGCCTCACTTTAAATGTTAGTGGCATGGCCCTCTAGGTTGCTTGATGGCTCCCATTTTAATTGTGGTAACATGTATTCAGAAATTCTCTATTTTTGTGTTGCTAATGCTGTGTTTCAGTTGTAACTGATTACACCCCCTGAGAAGCTGCACTTTATTATGGGCCAATAGTTTTTCTATGTTCCACACAGTGTAATTATGTCCACTGAATAGCTGTAAGTGTTGACATGGCCCTCTGGGAACCCCGATTTGAATACTAAGAAATTGGTTCGTGGATATATGTGAAACATGTACGAATTAATAAAGTTTATCTAGTTTTTACATTGTCAATTCTGTTTTTGGCATAGCACAACTGCTTATGCTCCTGAGTAGCTATAAATGGCAGTAAAGGTTTCCTGATGTGATGCCTGTGAATTTAGTTTGTAAAACATATAAAACGTGCCTGATTAATAAAGATTTGTCCAAAGTACAATTGAATCGGTTATTTTAGAAACCACATAAATCCACATTTTTCAAAATGGAGCTTTGTGCATTTTTAGAGTTGCGCGTTTCATGAAGAAACCACATATCCATGCATCGCACTTCATACAACAGGTCGTCAAAATTTCCGTTTAGCTTATAAATCTAAGGCCAGGTATTATGTGGTTTCTTTGTATACATCAGAATATTGTGCATTCTCAAACTGACACCTGGCACGTCAAATTACAATGTAGGTCATTGTATTGTAAAATTTCGTCTTCTGAAGAAGTGCTTGATAATGATGAACCTAGAAAACGCAAAAAGGGACTTGGTTTTATATACAGGGTGTCTCAGAAAGAATGGGCCACCGTTTAGTGATAGATTCTTTAGGTTAAAATAAACCGATTAAACTTAATATACCTTAGGCAGAAAGTCCTTCCTTAAGAAGTTATAGGGCCTTAAAGTTCAGTTATTTATTTTTTCTTTTTATTGCAATTTCTACAAATCTAAAGATATTTCTTTCAAATTTGGTACACATGCTTATCATTATGCAATACAGTGACCGAAGTATTTTAATTAACCAGACTTGACCACAAGAGATACTTAACCTACCACCGAAATTTTATTTTAGCTCTAACTTTGTTAGTAGTGGAACTTTTTAAAATTTTATGTTATTTTCTGAAAGAGCATTAAAAAATACAAAAATAAGGTACTCTTAGTTCATACGCGTAGAGGCAACCGTTTGCCTTAAAATGCTTGTCCCAAGTTTTGGGTTGTCGTTACGACGTGCAATTATCAGCTAGCCATGATCGTAAAAACAATGGATAGTGCTTGTGACCTACAGTAAAGAACAATGCTAAGTCAATTAAATACTTTGGTGTTATAAAAATAGTATTTTTAATTTCTGTTTCATTTACGAAAATGCCTCGACATAACGAACGTCGCTGCATATTCGTAAACACAAAACAGAAATTAAAAATACAATTTCTATAACACCAAAGTATTTAATTGACTTAGCATTGTTCTTTACTGTAGGTCACAAGCACTACCCATTGTTTTTACGATCGTGGCTAGCTGATAATAGCATGTCGTAACGACAACCCAAAACTTGGGACAAGCATTTTAAGGCAAACGGTTGCCTTTACGCGTATGAACTAAGAGTACCTTATTTTTGTACTTTTTAATTCTCTTTCAGAAAATAACATAAAATTTTAAAAAGTTCCACTAATAACAAAGTTAGAGCCAATATAAGATTTCAGTAGTAGGTTAAGTGCCTCTTACGGTCAAGTCTGGTTAATGAAAATAATTCTGTGACTGTACTACATAATGATAAGTATGTGTACCAAATTTGAAAGAAATATCTTTAGATTTGTGGAAATTACAATAAAAAGAAAAAATAAAAAATTGAATTTTAAGGCCCTACAACTTCTTAAGGAAGGACTTTTGTACTAAGGTATATTAGGTTTAATCGGTTTATTTTTACCTAAAGAATCTATGGTTAAACGCTGGCCCATTCTTTCTGAGACACCCTGTATATATATGTGTGCGTGCGAAAAGATTATGAAAGCCAGGGTAGAGGGAAAAAGTTAAGAAAACTATAAAAGATCTGTTGTGAATAGAAAGACCATGGGAGAATCTTGTAGGTAAGTTGAACCTAAAACTTGTATATGGGTTGTTCTGTACGGTACCTACTCCGTTTATTCATATAGTTGTAAAAAAATGCTTCCTGAAAATACCTCATAGAGATAAAACCTAAATTTTTAATAAATTTTATGACTTTGAAGGAAACACACAAAGAATGAACAAGATGTTTATTTGCAAGAATTTATTGAATGTACTGAAGTTCCATGCAGACGCCTAAAAGCTACCGCGAAGGTTTAGGGAAAAAAAGCCCAAACGAATTTTGTTCTTTTATAATTGACTATATGGAAAAAGAGATTTCCAACTGTGTTAAGCATCTCCACATATTTTCCGATTGATGTTGAATGCAAAACAAAAACCATGCTGTTATTAGAATGGGTGCAGCCGTTGTAGATCTTGGTCGTCTCAAAAAGCTTGAATCAATATTTTGCAGTCAAAGGACATTTCTACATGCTCTGCGACAGGGATTTTGCTTCTGTATTAGAAAAATGATAAAATTTATTTTCTAAAGCAATACACTGAAATGATTGTTTGCTCACATGCAAAAAAATTTTACTGTTCATATGATTGATTATGAAAACACGCTCATGAAGATTCCAATTATCCAAAAGTTTGCAGGATATGTAAAAGATCTAAATCAAAGTATGAGTAAGTAAAGATTTTTATAACGAAATCTGTAAATGACCAGCTGTTGGAGGTGAAGACAACTCAGTTGTTGAGTCATAATTTCTTTGTAATGTGTATAATTATTGCATTAAGTTTATTTTTGTATATGTAATAACAGGAGTTCGTAATAAATTGGCATTTTGGTACATCCTGTCATTTATTTTCAAAAAAATTATGTTTATTTTAGAAAGAACATAAATCCAGTGCACTTTTGATTTTTTTCCTACTAAGGTACGAGTAAAACTTAAATCAAAATCCTCTTATACTACACAAATTTGGAGAAAAATCCCGTGTAGAAAATTATGTTCACAAAAAACAGGTTTTCTTAGAACTAGGATTAATGGATTTATGCGGTTTATAAAATAACCGATTCAATTACTTATGCTCGATGATTTACTTTAAATGTTAGTGGCATGGCCCTCTAGGCTGTTTGATGGTTCCCAATTTAATTGTAGTAATATGTATTAATACAACTTTCATGTTGCTAATACTCAGTGGCGGCTTGTACTAAAGGGCACGTGCCCACCCAACCACCAAGATAAACACAGAAAGAAATTCGCATGTAATTCAGTGCATTATTTTAATTTCATTATTTTAATGATGGTATCAAATTTTCCTTCCGCACCACAAGCGCGGCTAACAGCCTCAAAACTATTTTCCGGGGAACGCTCTGATTTGTTCCCCATGCAGAGGTGATTCGGTTGGCTATCGGTTATCTTCGCTATACGCGATATACCAGGCGAATGGGGCACCGAGCGAAACGTTCCCCATTTAAAGTCGACGTTTGACTTTCGACCGTAGTGTTTTGTTTCGCGCAATCGCGCGTGTGAATTCACAGACGAACGTGACGTTTTTTCAATGATGGAAGTTAATTGCGTGCAAAATCTTTTAAAAAA
>JABXWE010011639.1:0-43943 GCA_014611495.1 Limonius californicus | reverse complement strand
TGATAGCTTTCTTTATGCTGAATACAACAAAAAAAAGCTTTTCGAAATCGGTTGATAAATAACGGGGATATTTACCAAAATGTATTCAAATGAAAGTGCCATTATTCGAGCAGGCGTTGATACGGTTGTAGCAATCAGTGATAAAAACAATTGAAATTTATTGTTCTCAGTACATTTTAATGCGTCAATGTAGTATTTTTAAGTTTGGATAAAAAAAATTTTTTTTCTTTTTGAAAAAATTTTTTTTTTCTTTCTGAAAAAAAATTTTTTTTTCTTAATTTCTCAAAACCCGTCGCAATGTTTACAGTACGTACTGAGAACATAAACTTCAATTGTTTTTACCACACATTGCTAAAACCGTATCAACGCCTGCTCGAATTTTGGCACTTTCAATTGAATACATTTTGTTAAATATCTTCGTTATTTATCAACCGATTTTGAAAAACTTTTTTTTGTTGTATTCAGCATAAAGAAAGCTATTAGATGAGATATCATAAGGGGTACTTTGCTATTTAAAATTTTAAAGTTGGAGTTGCTAGGGCTTAGGGGTTGAGGAGTGGGGGGTTGAAAATTACATCTCTAAATGACAATTTAAAAATAAAAATCGACGTGTCCGAGTATTTTTATGAAATATTTTGCTCAATGATTTTATAGAATTTATCCGTTACTTTTGGAAGCACTGTATACATCCAAAGGGATTGGTTCCAGAAGGGCTTCCATAGCTTTAGTTGGAGTGCTGCTTATGACTCCACATATACACAAACAGGCCAGTCTCTGTATCCTGGTTAGTTTTGTAATGCTTGTTTTTTGCTTAACTTTAGACCACCATATTAGGGTACCGTAAGCTATCATGGGTCTAACTACCGCAGTGTAGTACCATTGGACCATCTTTGGCTTCAGTCACCATGTTTTACCAAACATGCGTCTGTCCATCATAAGGGCCATTTTCGCTTTGTTTGAGATGTTATTCAGGTGTATGTTTCAGTTCAGTTTTGCCGCCAGAGCGATGCCCCATATTTGACCTCCTGGCTAACCTAAATTCTTTCACCAAAGATTGTCAGGTTATCAAATTGCCCTGTATCACTTTTCTTGATGAAGGAAGGGCATTATTAATGTTTTACAGGGATTAACCATTAAGAGGAGAAGAAGAAAGGCAACGGTAGTCTACAGGAGAAAGTAAAATAATGTTGAATAGGAAGGGAAATAAAAAATATGATGAATGGTTTAAGAACAGACAATTATATGAAAAGCAGTTGTGGTTTTTGAATAAGTGGGCAAGGGTGCGCCCTCTCCCTGATTCAAACATTAAAGTTCATCTTTTCTTTTCTGTATTTAAATAATAATTCAAATGAACTAACTCTGCTAAAGTTTGTTTTCTATAACTAACGTTTTAACGTTTAAATTGTCATCCATCCCGCGATTTTCCCCATAATGTTCGCGATCGCCAGGCGTTATTAAATCGGCAGCGTGAAGGTGGCATCCATTCGGCCCCCACGATTTTCTGTATTCGGCAAACATCGCCTGACCGTACATATATGATGATTATTGATTATAGCGTTCATTTAGTGGGCCGAACAGAAATATTGGGGAGAAACTCTACACGCAAACAAATTAATCAACTAATAAAGAAAGTATGTGGGGAAGCAGGAAACGCCACAGTAACTAATGAAAACGATAACATGTCAACTTCACAACCCAGCAGCATATAAAAAATAGTGAAAGACAAACTTAAACAGTAATAAAACTTATAGAAAGATCGCAATCGCTGATTTCTTGTTATGAATTCAGAAAAAAATGTGTTTGTGTTATTGACTAATAAATAACTAGCAACTGAATTATATTTCCTCAATAACTGTTAAATCATTGTAGTAAACGTTATTAAACTGTATGACTTAAGTAAAGACACACATTCAACTCCCATCACTAAAACATTGAATTTTTAGAGGACGGTCACACTGATAAGGACAAGACAATACCGGATCAGCGGAGTATTCTTTTTGGTATATCATCTCTGGAGTATAAGTATTTACACTTGCCTTAGTTCGGAATTCAATCAAAGCAGTAGGTCCTCCATGTCTGAGGAATTTTAAACATGCTACACTGGCATAGGAGAGAAACGCGCCACGTTTTTAATGAGATACAGCACTCGAGGAGAATGATTTGATGCGAAAAACTGCGATTAAACGACCATGTTGTTATGTTCATTTGGTTTTGCCACTTCATTTGAATTAAACTGGTATTTTAATTGCCGCTTCGTAGGAATCGAAATTCTATTTTAATAGCCATTCTTAGGTCAATCGCTATATTATTTTTTTTTAAGATGAGTTATGGAGGTCAATTTCGTAAAGCCTTTGAAAGTTCCCTTTCTAGGCTAGATTTGCCTTTTAAAAACAATTCTCGGAAATGTTTATTGTCGGAAGCCGCACGTGTTATTTCCTTCCAGAACTATTGCATCTACGGGGGCCGTAAAGGAATAAAGTATGCGCTAAACTCTGGGCACATACGGACGGATTATCGAAGACCGGGTTTCCGTCGCGGCTTCTCTGCTAAACTAAGTTTTACTGTATCGCATTTTGCTTTAGATAAAGAGAATCTCGACCAAGTCGGATTTAAATAAATATTAGCAGTTATAAGCTATGGTGCATGGACAATTAAGTGTAATTGTCCTTTCAATCTTTATCGGATATAAGCGATGTAAAAACCCGTAGAAGTTGTGCTTCTTGGAGCTGTTGTTTTAATCGTCTGAACCCCCGTCGGAAGTAAGCTAATCCCCAGGGGCGTCGCAGCAATTATTTCGTCTCCCGAGGAACGTCGCCTACCTTTTTCCCGGAGCTGAAAATACCCCAGACAGTACCTGCATTAAGAGATCACCTCGAAATTGTACCTTCCTCCCCCTCTACTCCATTCATCGGAAGTCAAGGTAAAGGAACTAGTTTTTTTTTTGTTGTGGAAAAACCTTTTACGCGTTAACTTGCAAAATTTTAAGTGATTGAACCTTTCTTTGTTAATGCGACAAGAAGCGGCCTTCAGTCGTCGATTGTCATTTCTTTTTTGGTACTACTAATTGTAAAATTATATAATATTGTTAGTCTTTGTAAACTCCGACGCCACTGGCCACGTAGTTGTTTGGAGAATTTAAACACCTTACGCCAGGGGCGGCGAGTTCCTCTTGAACGTTCAACTTAACAGTTTGTAATACTGAAGTATAAAATCACCATTTGCCGTCATTTTTGTATTGTGTCATTTCCAATAGCTTAATTATATGTGTTTTTAAAATTTACTGTCTCTTTTATTGTTGAGAATTTTGTATTTGTGTGTGCATGAATTTTGCAGCTGCTGGCTCCTCGGCCTTCCACGAGAACCTGCAATCAGCTGCGATTTGGAAGGTGGCGCCCGTTAATTTCGACACCCCCTGTACACAACTAGAAAGAATTCCTCCCATAAACGATTTAAGTGAACCCCCCTACTCCTTTGAGCTAAGCTGTAGGCCTTTTCCACCTATCCTGTTGCGCGTCGACGAAAAAGCTCGTTTGGTCCGTAACAATGTTTTGCTGCACTTATTGAATTATCGTCATATGAATCAAATTTCAGTTTTGCTCTTCTCGTAAGACAATGTAATGAACTCTTTTGGTAAACTATTTTTTCACTGTGTGGGAAACTAATAGCAGTTAATTCTTGCTCTTTTGCTTGGATTGCATAGTGGAGCTCTAATATAATCCCATTTGCATGGCATCAAATCAATAAACATGCACAAGGTTCGGATGGCATAATGTGGCCCACTCACGATCACATTTGCACGCAAGTATGCATGAAAGCATTAAGGCGCGCGTGCAAATGCGATTGTGAGTGGTTGAAAACTGATGGCACGTCAAGCCTCTGGCGCGGCATGAAACAGATCAGGCGCAGCTTGAAATTTGCATGACACACCGACTGGATGGCGGCAAAGTGTGCACGTGTGTAGACAAAACGCGCCAGTCTTCATTTCATTTCTAGTACAGCCGTTGAAGAGACGTATGAAAATGGTAAATAAGCAAGCAGAAGAAGTTCTCAGAAATTTTATTAATTTGTATAGAAAACATGAGTGTCTGTGGAAAATAAAAAGCAAAAGTTACTATGATAGACAGAAAAAATAGGAGACTTATAAAACATTACAAGTGATTTTAACGGAAAGTAATGCGGAAGCAAGCACTGACGATGTTAGAAGAAAAATTAATTCTTTAAGAAGCTGCTTTCGCAAAAAATGTAAGAAGGTAGTACTATCGAAAAAATTAAGTACTGGAGCAGGCGAAGTATATAAACCCAATCTATGGTATTTTGATTTATTAATGTTCCTCAATGACCTAGAAATCCCTATTAAATAAAAATCGTGTTGACTGAACGCCATCAAAGCACTGGATCTATTTAGCAAACGCTCCAGTAAAACTGAAGCAATGCTTGCAAGTTTGCGTGAATCGTGTATGGTGCGCTATCATTTCACATTTGCATGAGCGCTTTGTACCTTCAGGCCTGCTCGCATGCAAATGTGAACGTGAGTGGCCCACATTAACGTAGCAATCAAACTTTCATTGCTGGAAAAACATAATCGTCTCGGGTACCGTTCAGTGGGTTTCCAGACACAGGTGTTGTGACATATCTAGGGATTTTTGTTTAAGAAATTGGCAAGATTTTAAACTAGAGCAAGGTTTTCAATTTGTTTCTGTTTATAGTTGCGTAAACTTACGAAAAGGTACGTTGAACACTGTACTATTTCTTAAGATAAAATAGAGGCTAACTCTCTATATGTTTTAGAATTTAGTTATGTTGAGTACAACCATAACCTCCTTTGGTGTAGCATAAAAATGGGAAGAAAATGCATGGTTCCAGAGTGTTTATCGGAGGAGGGCAGGCATGAAGACCGTGGGGTAACTTTTCACAAGATTCCTCTACATTCCGACATTCGCCCGAAATGGATGTCCTTGTGCCATATCCCCGAGGACAGACACAACGTCAAGGTAGTTCATGTTTGCTCTAGGCATTTTTTGAAGGCGGATTTCTGTCGCTTCAAAGGCAAGAAGTACATGTTAAGGCAGGGTGTGCTGCCTAGCGTTTTTCCATGGAGTAAACTCAAAAAGGAAACGCATCCTCTTACTGATGAAGTATCAGATGTTGTTGAAGAATTTCAGGAACCTTTAACTTTGGCCGTTGTAAAACAGGATACCGTTGAATTCGATACTAATACCAATAAATTCAGAAATAGTGTGATTCTTGAAGCTGAAAAGTGTCTCATAATGGATGAAATAAAGACTGAATTAAAGGACGAGCCTACAGGATTAGTAGAAGAAACAGTTGAAGTAAAAAGCGAGCAGCCGTTAGGGAGCCCCGGTGATTCTTTAGTGATGCTACCAATTCCTCACCCGGATTCATCAACAAGAAAGCCTGGTGCTGTTCAAAAATCGTCTACAACAATTGAGCAAAGAGAAAAATCCATTCAAACCTCATCTGGTGTTTTAAATTTCACAATTAACACACGCCTAGAAGCTTTGGATTTTAACCAAATGTGGTTTCCTGCGCGCATTATTGAAGTAGACTATGAGGAAAGCGAGGTGCTAATTCATTTTGAAAAATATTCCAGCAAGTATGATGAATGGATAAACATGAACAGCTCTAGACTGCGCCCTTTGCAACCAGTTAAGAAGACACCTACTGACATTTTTACCGTTGGGGAAAAATGTTTAGCTTCTTGGAGCGATTCAAGGAAATTTCCTGCTAGTGTTACCAGAGTTATTGACAAAGGTTTGTGATCATCTATTCTACTTGATATGCATGTTAATTTAAAACTGTGTAGATACATATGAAGTGCTCTTCAATGACGGCCTTGTAAAGGTGTTGAAAGGTCATAGAATAGCAAAAGCTGATGGCAGATCGGTTGGGTCTGCTCCATTGTTTGATCCTGCTGAAGGCACTAAACAAGACCGCCGTGACAAGAAGCGAAAAATAAATGTAGCTCAGTTATTTCGCAAACGTGCACGTGTGGATAACATGGAGGAATCAACTTCTGGAGCAGCAGGTCCAACTGCCGGTGGTCTGGATGAAGGTATGAAGAGCCCCGTAGAAGAACCAGAGTTTTGGGTACCCAGGTAAAATGGTTTTTTCTTTGTTTTGCTTGTTACCTTTTGGTTTTAATTTCATTTAGCTTGCAATTATTGAAGGTGGTGGGCTCAGTCACATAACTATTATAATTTGGCCTGTCCCAATATTTGTTTGGGCATGATTTGGAAATATTTTCCATTACATCAATTTTTTGCGTATAACAATGAAAATTTATTTTAAAATTTTTTGGAAAGAAAGTTTTTCCATGTTGGAAACGCACCTTAGTGCTATCTATTAATTACAAACGATTCTAATAAACAAATATTGTAAATTTAAACAAGAAACATGTCTAAATTTTACCGTGAGATGCCATAGTTGTGCTTATTTCTTTTATAATTTATTTGATTCAGTTTAAGTTCTTTCATTTTAGTTTTATTATAAAGGCACACTGGAACTTTTTTTGTTCATTCAAAATATGGAAAAATACACAGGGTGTTATATTTAAAAAATTGTTGTTCTTATACATATGTAGAAAATGTTTTCTAAGGACTATCTCTAGAAGATTTAACTCTTAATATAAACTCTTTAAACGAAGATATAAAGTGTGGCATATAAAATCAATCAGACTTTTTATATTCTATTGTAAAAATTATTAGAGAGCAAGAGATTCTACAATAAGGAGTGGAAGTTGTGCTGTAAGAAATAATGTGAAATTTTTTTTTATATATTATTCTTTATGATGATCTTTCATTGAATGTTAATAATATATTAAAAATGTCCATTACAATATACAAATGATATACATTTGATTAAATATTTTCCTTGCTTTCTTATAAACAAATTCTGAAATCAGTACTTCAAATCTAATTTTTGTGCAGGGCAGTGAATCGTACTTTGATTTTAAATTTTAAAAGTTGCCTAGTACAGTTGCTACTTTATTTAATGGTGTTCAGAATTAATGTACCTGCTTTGTATTTAAAATAAAAAATGACATTTTTCAGATATCATCTAATCTATTCCTATTTTCTTGTTATTATTCACAATAATCTAATCTGTTTCCATTTCATTAATACCGTTACAGTGTTGCAAGCCTAATCATTGTGAATCACTGTTGATAAAATGATTTTTAGGTGGGAAAATGGACTTCCAGTTGGGGTTGATTCAGTGATAGAAACCAATGACGGCATGAGAAAGTCAGTTATTGTGTCTGACCCTCGTTTACCTCCAAACTGGCAAAAGCATTTAACCCAAAGAATATATGGGGCATCAGCAAAAAAATGGGACACGGTTATCCTTAAGTAAGTATATTGGCATAGTTCAGTTTAAAATTTTTTTTTATTAAAAATTCCCGAGTTTTTGCTAAAACTATGTCAGTTTTTTTTTTGGGGCTAATTTGCTTATTATCCACGATACAGCAATTTGTTATAACATTATTAAGATAAAGTACTTTCTTTTGCACAGATTTTGAATCTTTGGTAGATTTATAGACTTCGGTAACTTCTCAAGGTGTTGCCACTGTGTTATTTTGTACCGTTATCCATCTTGCTCTAGGTCTTCCTTTTATTCTTCTTTCTCAGAATCCATTCTGTTAGAACTTCAATTCTTCTTGACCTGTTGCACTGTATAATATGTTCTAACTATCCTATTCTTTGCGCTTTAATATAATTCGTTATATCTTTACCCTTCATTTCAAAATTCATCAATGGTTAATTTCCAATTTTTTTAATTTGTTTTTTTCCAGTCCCGAAGGTCGCAGATTTAGGACACGTGCAGAAATTAAGTCGTATTTAGAAGAAAACCCACAACTCAGTTATACTGAAGCTATGTTCGACTTCAGTTTGCACAAGCGAGCAAGGGCTAACCGTCGATCTATACAAGTTGTCGAAAGTCCCGCAGCTACCGAAACGAGCACCCTTGCACCAACACCAGTCGAGGAAAATCCAAATAGTTTAAAAATTCCTTTAGTTGACGATGTATATAAGTGTCCCATAGAAGGTTGCGGAAAGAGCTTTCGCCGTGAAAATTTAGCTCAGATGCACGTAAAACATTACCATCCCAAATTCACCAAGTATCTGGATTCTACCCCCAATGTTGCTGATTTGGCGTACGCTCGGACTGTGGGGGAATCTCTGGATAAGTCCCCTGAGAGAATTGCACGAGCCGCTCCGGCTAGGCCAGCTCAGAGGAATAATACCCCTAAAAGTTCTACGTCTAGAGTCACTATTCATTCACCTTCTCTTGAAACTGAAACAAAAGTTTTGCAACAACCACCAGATTCACATGCAAATCAGTTGCAGAATACTAAGGATTCCGAGATCTTAAAGCTGTTGAATAGCAAACCGCCAGATGATAATGTACCCAAATATCCACCCGGGTTACCATCGAGCATGTATCCCGATTTTCAATTGAAGGATCTTCTGAAGAAATCTGAAGGCATCCCCAACCGTGGTGACTTAAATCTGAAAACTTTGAGCGCCAGCACTACACGACCTACTGGTATTAAAACATTGCTGCCTGTCATAAGATCAAGTGAGAAACGGGAAAGTGAATCCGAAAGAAACCAAATGATGGATGCGGAGACTTGGCCTAGAACTCCCATAATAAAAGCACATGCAAAACAAAATCTAAAACGTAAACGACAGATCTCTGAAAATGTTGAACATTTTAAATCCGCTGAAATGAATGATGCAGGAACGGCAGTCTTAGTGAAGCAAGAGTTCCCAGTGCAAGCGGAAGCAACTTCCAGTTACATAGTGGAAGGCGGTGAAGTCATAAAAATTGTTCGAATGAAGCAGGAGGAGATAATCAACTGCACATGTGGATTTACGGAAGAAGACGGGCTTATGATTCAGTGTGAGCTTTGTCTATGTTGGCAGCACGCTTATTGCAATAATATTGAGCGTGAAAACCAAGTTCCAGAAAAATATATTTGCTATATTTGTCAGAATCCTATGAGGCAGCGTTCGTCCAGAAAATATTTTCATGATCAAGACTGGTTAAAAAATGGAACATTACCAGTTGCCAATTATCATTGTAAAGATGGCGAAATACTGAAGAAAAGATTTGAAAAACTGAAGAAGACACATGATCTGACTGGAGGACTGCTCGAGTTGAAGGACTTCATGCATTCATTGAAAGTGAAAACAAAAATTGCTGAGTGAGTACTATGCTTAACGTTTTTCTTTTTATTGTTTTATATTCAATCTTTTTTGTACCATGCAGGATGAGTTTGAATAATTCAAAAAATTGTGCTTGGATATACTGTCATCTATGTAAAATATAAATGTATAATATCCAATCCAATTAGATTAAACAGTTTATTAGAAATTGCCAATAAGGGCAAGCTTTTCTTGTAATAGGCTGGCACCATAACAATTAATCTATTTAGCTGCTTTTTGTGTCACATCATTATTATATATAATATTGGTAGCGCTGACTCCAGGGAAAAATAAACAAATGCAGAATAGATGTGATGGCAATTCAAGCAACAAGATGGGGAGGGAATGGAGAAATAAATAATAAAAATTTCATAATTATGTATAGTGGAGAAGAAAACCAGGAAGAAATGGAACAGCCTTTATAGTAAATAATAAAATGAAGAAGAACATAATACTGTTTAAACCTGTCAATAGTAGATTGTCCATGTTAAAAATAAAAGGAAACTTGACAAATATAACACTTAAAAATGCTTATGCACCAACAGAAAGGCAGAAGACCATGAAAAAGAACAAGTTTATGAAAAACTACAGCAAATAAGTGAAGAAGTTCAAAGGTATGGCGCCCTGATAACCCTAGAAGACTTCAATGCCCAAGTAGGCAAAGAAGACTATGGATGTCGCTAGCAAAAAAACCATACACGAGATGACAAACGGAAATAGAAATAGAATATGTAATTATGCAAATGCAATGGAAATGAATATAAGCAGCAAAAAATTCAAACGTAACAGAGAACATAAAGAAACGTGAATGCACTCTAGAACAGAAGAAGAGAACCAAGTTGACCACATACTAATATAAAGGAAACACGCATAAGAAGTAAGAGATGTGCGAAGTTATAGAGGAGCAAATGCGGATTCCGACTATTATCTTGTGATAGCAACAATAAAACAAAACAAACACCAAGAAAAAATAAACTAAAATGGTGTCACGCCTGTAATCTTTACTACATATAAACATTAGTTGAATTGCAAAAAAAAAACAAAATCTCCACTGCTTAGGTAGGAAATTAACAAGTTGACAAATGTTAGCATCCCGGAAACCCAATCGAAGAAGGAGTAGGTTTCAACAATAATTTGTAGACGCCACCGACTTATAATTTACTAACAACGTCCGAGGTGGTAAATGGGAAGTCAGACCCCAAGATAAATAATCACCTACCTTTATATCTACTATCTGTCCTTCATGTCGGTTTAAATCCAGATAATTCGTCGTAAAATAAAAGACAAGTTGCAACCAAAACTCACTTTATAAAAAAAAAAAATCCACAATTCTAGTATTTCTATACAAGAAAAATAAATTGAAATAAATTAGCAGTCCAATTTTACGTTCCTGGCACTGAATATACTAAATTTAAATTGGGCGACACTTAAACAATTTTTCGGACCTTTATTGCGCTACTCGAATAAGATACCAGTAATTTTTAGCGCATTCCGTAACGAAGGAAGCCTCCGCGTGACGAATTCATGCGTGATCAAAACGATCAAGAAACAAATGCAAGCTGTGAACTCTTACAAACGCAATATCAACCCACTATTGGAATACCCTATATATATATATGCTTTACGTAAAATTGTTCCCCGTAATAACTGGAATATTATAATAGTATTTCATATGTACACAAATCCCCAATTAAAGTCCCAATGACACAATTCTATGGCCCCAATCAATTGCTAACTTAATTCTTCTTCTTCTTAAAGTGCTTTATCTCTTACGAGACGTAGCGATCTTCTCTCCTATGCCTGTGTTGCGCGTTTAAAGTACCACAGACATAGAGGACCTACAGCTTAACGTGGGCTCCGAACCACGGGAAGTGTAAACACTTCTACTCCAGAGAAGCTTTACTAGGCAGAATACCTCACTGGTTTGCCATTGCCTTGCGAGGGAGAACGGCCGTTAAAAATCCGATGTTCCGGTATTGGGAATTGAACCCAGGACCTTCGGCGTAGAAGTCTAACGCGCTAACCGCTAGCCCACGGCCGCCACATTAATTCTTAAATAACGATAAATAAATCGTAAACAACAAGACAAGGTTACACAATTTTTAAAATGCACTTCCCTTGTTTAAGATATGGTGGCAATCAGCTCGACCGTACACCAGACTCTTTATCTATAGCCCCAGGCGCCCACTCGGTTCGGGAAAAACCTTCCCAAGGTTCCTCGATAATGACAGCGTAACAATATGAACAAAACATAGGAATGTAGAATATTCCTACTGCGTCGCCTTAATTTCGGGACTTCCGGCCGTACGAATTTTGCCTAAATTAAATTTATCGGAAATTAGAATTAAGGTACTGGAAATTAAGAAAAGACAAAAATTTCTGGTCAAACCAACTCACCAGTAGATGGACTCTGGCATAACACCAAACAAAATCTTCTTTCCCGGAGTAAATTCTATATTGGAAATAAATTGCTGGAGATTTGCTGCCCTACAACTATGGGAAATGAACTTCTGTGTAGTGACTCTCAAAGCGTAAAACGAATTCCAAATCGACAAACGATTTATACGAAATAGCTCACTAATCACAATATACTTCCGGTAAGGTCGACAATGCTTAACCCACTGACCTAATTACGGAAACTGTCTTTTTGAATCTCCTTCCCCCTCCAACTTTTGAAACTCCAGTACGCACCGCGTTGACTTGACAGAAAGGAACTTCGAAATATTAAAAAGTCCTATAAGCAGGAGAATCACTAAATATGTATAAAGGGTTGCCTTCTTTTAGGCGCGAAAATCGTTACAATGGATTATCGACAAACTTAAAAAAAGGGAAGAACAGAAAGATGTGAAAGAGGAATTATATAAGAAAATCCAAGAGACACCAATAATGGATGACACAAATCAAGAGTGGACAAATATAAAAAGCATAATCTTGAACACCTCAGAACCTGCAATAGACTGCAAAGAGAAGGAGGGATAAAAGCAATGGTTCAATAAAGAATGCAAACAAGCTATACAAAACAAAATCAAGGCAAGATTGAGATGGATCCAGTATGCCACAGAGGAAGACTATGAACAGTACGCCAAGGAAAGAATCCACTAAACTGTGGATGCAAAAGAAAAAGAAATGAATAAGTGAGCTAATGGAAGAAATAGATATAAAGAAATTTTATAGAACAATAGAAGAGCAAAGAAGAATAAACCGAATAAAGGCAAGAAGCATCAAAAAGAAAGAAGGACAAGTTGCACATGACAAAGAAAAAATAATACAAACGTGGAAAGATCATTTCAACAAACTACTAAATAAAGTAAAAGACCTGGAAGAGAAAGAAGTACTTTATGGTGAAAAGGCAGCATCCAGGCACCAACATACCAGGAAATACTAGAAATAGTAACTAAAATAGAAAATGGTAAAACTCCTGGATGCTATGATATATCTAGTAGGAGAACTACCTACTAAAATATGGGGGTAGCAAACTACATGAAAGAATGTATAAATTAATTCTATAAGTACGGTGGAAGTAAGAGATGTCATATGGGTGGAAGAGAGGAGTAATCATACCCATACATAAAAAAGCGAAAAAAGAAGACACCAATAACTACCGGGGAATTACATTACTCGATACAGCTTACAAATTAATCTTTGTATGTATACACAGCATAGGTCCCGGGTTGCGCACACTCGTCGCCCGTTTACATACGATCAGGAGAGTTAAGACAGCGTGGTGTTCGGTCAGTACTTGGATGGGTGACTCGAAGGTTGCGTTAACGTGGCGCCTCTCTCCCACGAGGATTGATCACTATGGGAGAGTAGATCAACAACTCCCCTTATGGGGGAGGCCCTTGCGCAACTATGGGATGTTGCGGGCTAATAAAATAAAATAAAATAAATGCGTATACAGCAGGCTAGAACCATTTGCGGAAAAAGTGATAGGAGAATATCAAAATGGCTTCAGACTCGGGAGATCTAGCATGGATGTACTTCATACAGTAAACCTAATTTTAGAAAAGTGCTACGAGTTCAATATTGAATTATATATACTGTTTATAGATTACAGACAAGCCTTTGATAGGATGGATCGTAGAAGTATGTTTGAAGAAATGGCAAAATTAAAAATTATTCCTGAAAAACTAATCAAAATAATAAAAATGACAATGAAAGGCAACAACGCAGTAGTCAGAACACAAGAAGGCACAGCAGAGAGCTTTGACATAAACATGGGAGTAAGGCAGGGGGATGTTTTATCAGCTGCTTAATTTAATGTTGGAAAGTATCGTGAGAAAAATTGAAAACAAGGGAAACATAAATGTGAAAGCAACACAAATAATAGCATACGCCGACGATATGGCAATAATAAGCAGATCAAGAAAAGGTTTATTAAAGGCATTTAGCGAAGTGGACCACGCAGCAGAAAAAGTTGTACTACAAGTGAACGAACAAAAAACAAAATATGGAAAAGGAAAAACAAAACATATACGCATGAACAACTATAGCTTTGAAGAAGTCAATAACTACTGTTACTTAGAAACTCACATAAACAGCAAAAACCAAAGTGAGAAAGAAACGAAAGTAAGAATAGAAACATGGTACAAAGCTGATTCCGCCAATAAGGATATCTTGTAAGATAAATATACAGGGTGACTGGTTCATAAACGTATATATTGGAGGACATGTTAATAGAGGTCATTTGCAGTTGTTTTAGCCAAGCATGCCTTATACGAATGTGAAGAGTTGTTGAGATATTCTAATTTTTGTGTTTCCTTAGAAATCCGCCATATAGTCGTACTAATTTAAAAATTAAAGCAAATACAACCTTTTTTTCTGCAATATTTCAGTTTCCCTCATTAGATTACACGTTGGCAGACATTCTCTATCAACAATTATGTTAAATACTCCGATCTAATAAAAATACAAAACCTAAAACCTCCACTTGTAAAAGAAAACTTCGAACAACTTCTACATTCAAACGTAGTTATTTCAAAATTTTCGTAATGCGTTAAGCGTACAAATAGTAGTAAAAACTTCCTTGTTCTATTGCCTTTCAAAAGAGTTATAAAGGTTTACTACTTATGCTTCCATTGGGCAAATGTACAGGCTTGAACTTTATTAGAGACAATGTACGTCATTAAATAAAAATCAATACTTTTTATAAGTATTGCGTATTTTATTTAATAAATAGTAATAAATTACAAATTAGGTTCAAAAATAGTTCCTCTACTTCTAATACAAGCACGTGCCCGTTTCCTAATCTCTGTTCTTGTTAGTCGATTTGTTAGATTATTACGTATAGTTGCTGCTGCTGCTTGAATTTTATTAATTAATTCATCGCGCGTGTTTATTTCAGAGGCATAAACGATTTCTTTCATGTGCCCCCATACGTAAAAATCTAGGGGTGTTAGATCGGGGCTCCTGGCCGGCCATGGTATTGGTCCTCCCCTTCCAATCCATCGATTTGGAAACCATTCGTCCAACAAATCTCAAATAGCTCGGCGATAGTGCGCAGGACAACCATCATGTTGGAATACCATATTGTGTCTATTTGCTAGAGGTACATCTTCCAAAAGATCCAACAAATGATTCTGTATAAATTCCTCATAGGCTACTCCATTTAAAACATCCGGCAAAAAATGAGGACCAATTAAATTATCTTCAATGACTCCCATCCACACATTTACACTAAATCTATGTTGCACGCTAACCACTCTGCTTTGATGTGGATTTTCTTCCGCCCAATAATGTAAGTTGTGGAAATTTATTATCCCTTCTCTAGTAAATTGAGACTCATCGGTCCATAAAACTCTCCTCAGAAAAGCTGGATCGTCTATATCAGCATTTAAAATAAAGCGACAAAATTCTACTCTACGTGCAGGATCTCCTTCTTCCAACCTTTGGACGGGTGTATAATGGAACGGATGTAGACCCATTTCATGGACAGTGGACCAAACCTTCCACTGAGATACACCCAGATCAGCAGCTACTCTCCTCGTGCTAATGGTTGGGTCATCTTCGAACCTTTGTAACATTTCTTCAGTAATAGCAGGATTAAGTCCAACAGGTCCTGCACGTACAGCTTTTTTAACTGTGCCAGTCTCAGACAGGCGTCGATAGGTTGCAGCAAATACAGTCACGTGAGGAACACGTCTATTTGGGTAGCGATATTCATATTCTCGCTGAGCTCTTAATGCATTCCCATTACAAAAACCATAAATAAACAAAATATCGGCATACTCAGCGTTCGTGAATGTTGCCATCTTCAATAATAACATACTTAACGCTAAGGTAGTTAACGAAAAACAGTCTGATTACACACACAACTCAAAAACGACATACGCATTTGTAAAGATTTACAATTATTGAGAACTGTCAAAGAAAAACAACGAAACATCGCCTACTGTTACTGCAGTGTTTATGAAATTCAAAATTGACCTTTATTAGCGTCTTCGGTACTATGCCCAATTTTGTTGTTTTGTTAATAGATTAGAAAAGTAAATAATAAACCTTTATAACTCTTTTGAAAGGCAATAGAACAAGGAAGTTTTTACAACTATTTGTACGCTTAATGCATTATGAAAATTTTGAAATAACTACGTTTGAATGTAGAAGTTGTTCCAAGTTTTCTTTTACAAGTGGAGGTTTTAGGTTTTGTATTTTTATTAGATCGGAGTATTTAACATAATTGTTGATAGAGAATGTCTGCCAACGTGTAATCTAATGAGGGAAACTGAAATATTGCAGAAAAAAAGGTTGTATTTGCTTTAATTTTTAAATTAGTACGACTATATGGCGGATTTCTAAGAAAACACAAAAATTAGAATATCTCAACAACTCTTCACATTCGTATAATGCATGCTTGGCTAAAACAACTGCAAATGACCTCTATTAACATGTCCTCCAATATATACGTTTATGAACCAGTCACCCTGTATAAAGCATGAATCAAAATTTAAACCTGACATAGCAACAGTCATTAACCTAGAAAATGCACTTGGACTTTTCATACCCATCGGTAATCTCTTCATTTGAAATTGACCTTTCTCAGTTGTAAATGTAGTGCAAGGTCGGCTGTCCGGATGTAACTCTAACTGATGATAGCCTTGTGCTAAATCTAAGTGTGTAAAATATATAGCTCCGGATAAGGAATCCAGAATTTCAGTTATGTTTGGCAATGGGAACTTTTCGTCTATTATTTGCTTATTTAAAAGTCTATAATCTATCACAACCCTAAATTTTTTATTTCCAGTATTATCTACCTTTTTTGGTACAAGCAAAAGTGGAGATGACCATTCCGAATGTGCCTCTTCAATAATGCCATCGTGAAGCATTTTTTTGACTTGTTTTTGAATTTCCTCCTTTTGAGCATATGGTAGCCTATAGGGCTTGACGTATACTGGTGAAACATTTTCTTTACGACGAATTTTTTGTTGATACAAATTTGTTACAGTTAACGCATCATTTTCTAAATGGAACACATCTGCGTACTTCGCACAAATTTTGTCTATAGAAAGTTTTTCTTCCTCATTCAATGTTTTAGTATTAATTAACTTTAAAATTTTTTCTACCCGATCAACTGAAATTTTATTTTTGCCAAAATCACAAATTTTGTATGCGGAAATATCCTCTACCTTCGGTTGAAAATTTCTTAACTTAATTTCTCTTTCAGTAACGTTTACAAATCTAACTGGAATTTTATGATTTACAGGTTTAGCTAAAGTGCAAGCTGTCATAACTCCCTCGCAAACTTCTTCGTTCATAACAACACATTGATTACCTGAGCTAACATAACACATATGAATTATTTCACATCTAGGTGGAATAATTGTGTAAAAATCGTTTTTAGATTCCAACGGAACAAAAATTTTCTTATCGTTATTCCAAAATGAAAACAAAAATGTTTCGTAGTTGATAGTCGCACTAAATTTATGAAAGAAATCTGAACCTAGAACACCGTGTATACTATTATCAAAACTGTCGATTATAGAAAACTCATGAGACAAGCATTCATTGTTTACAGAAAATGAAATATTCGCTGAACCCGCAGACATTGTAGAACCTGTGATTCCTTTAATTTTTATTTTATTAGATTTATTAATAACGTCATGGTATTTTAAATATTTTGAGAAAAAACAACTAATAGTAGCACCTGTATCACACAAAAATAAAATCTCTCTACCGTCATACATAACACGTACAAAATTCAACCCATTCATACCAAAATTTTTGCGTTGTTTTATTGCGTTAGGCACGAAAAAACATACTTTCTTGTTCCTCGTTATTTGATACTGTACTTTCAGCATTTTCAGTAACACAGTATACTCTACTACTATTATTGCGATTACACCTGTTTTGATAACAACCTGTGGGTCGCCGGAATGAACTTGAACTTCCTCGACCTCGAGCTCGTTGACCATTGTTGTTGTTATTATTAAATTGATTATTTATACGAGATTGACCATAGTTATTACGAGTATTGTTAGAAAAATTATGAACATTTCCACCTCTTTGATTATATCTATCAAAATTATGATTATTTTGAAATCTTCCTCGATCTTCTGTTTTGTTATAATAATGAGGGTTGCGTGAGCGAGACCCTCGCATATGGAAAAGAGAATTTGAAGTAGAACTAGACGATTTTATTGTTTCCTCATCTAGAGCCCCAGATATAGCATCTTTTAATCTGTCGTAGTTCCTAGCTTTAACTATAGTTCGGATGTCGTGATTTCGCAAACCATTTGTGAATGCATTTATAGCTAATTTTTCATTGACAGATCTTAGGGTGTTAACAGTCTTTACATCTTCTGCCTGAGATAAAGTTAGTTCAAGCATAAGTCGCTCTATATGTTTGCCAAAATCAGATATACTTTTATTATCTTGTTTTATGCTAAACAATTGGGTGGCTAAAGCTGCCGCAGACTTTTTAGTAAGTAAATGACTTTTCATATCTTTAACTAAATCCTCAACTGAATTGTAAGTGCTCTCGAGACGTAATTTTGCATTAGAATTTAACTTTACTTTCAATACATACTTCATAAGCATGGCTTTTCCATTATTATCCAACATTTCATTGTACAGCTCGATACCATCAAGCAGTTGCTTAGTGACATCTTCACTACCATCCATGTTCGGTAACAATGAAGCAGCCGTTTTCAATTCGAATTTTTCACCCATATTTACTTATTTACCCTTTCAAAAGATTCTCTGCGTTCTTTACTTTCTTTCCTAATATTAGTTTGAAATAACTTAACTACCCTTAATAATTCAGCAAAATCAGCCTTCATTAGACATACGGAGAAATAACTAAAATTTAAATGTACTTATGTAATTACGTTAAAATATGCCGCTATTGATGCTGGGCTGAGAACGGGACGACTCCAGTTCTGGGGATGACTTCCACGCCACGTTTTTGTCCATCGGTGCGCTCTAGCCGATTTACGACACTAGAACGTTCCCTCGTTGCTGGTTCCGGTGTGGTACAACCAGTCTCCGATTTCCGCTCCAAACTGTTTAGTTAAGGTTGGCAAGGTCTTGACTCCTAACAATTTCCCTGCGTATTTTCCGTTCCAATGACTGTTTCACTCTTCTTACGCAACACCAAAATACTCCAACAACCACTAAGGTAACAGCTACAATTTCCATCACTTGAATTATTGAAAGTCCGTTTTTTCCTTCAGCCGAAACGCCACCACTGTTTCCCGCCTGAGCTATAATAACCTCTTCTTTTGATTGAGTTTTCCCCATGCTGATATACTCGTTTCCCACTTATTTCTTAACATATTTCACTAATAACATGAACTAGCAGGACTAGCAGGATCGCCATGTAGTAACCAAATTAAACACGCATCGGTATACATAAGTGTTTATTGGTTATTCGGAAGTCATGTTCCTTATAGGAACGCTCGCAATTGAATTCTTTAGTTTTTACACATACATACACTTTATAAAATTATCTTACTTGCTATTTAACCTAATAGTGCAATGACTTAACTAAGTGCTTACATACCAACTATAGGAAAGCTGAGTTGGCTTCATGTGCAATTACTGCAAGCTATTAGCGAAAGTTCAATAGACTCTAATAGATGCAAATTTATACACAGAAGTACATCACACTCCACTTAATTTACATACTAGCAACGAAAAATACTAAGTACCATTTATTTATGATAGATTTTTTAGGAAAACTTACCAAAAATTTCACTAGTATTCTTTTTAAATCATCAATTTATCTCTTCGCTTTTTTCAATTTTCGATAGCAGCTGTTTCTATCTATTGCTTCTGCCGTCCAATGGTATTCTTTGATGACTCTTAAAGAGATATTTCTTGTTCTGGCAGTACTATATGAATCTGAACATTAATCAGTTGATGCCTAGTTGGTGCAAATAGATCATGCTCATTAATTTGCAGGCTTATGTCTTCTTCGTTGCCGGTTGAAGGGGAAGAATTTTGATTAAAAAACTTTTCTATTTTCTTCTCCAGGCGTTTTTTGCTTCCATATCTTGAACGAGTGCTTTTCCATTGTTTTCTTTTCTGTCTTTGACTTTTAGACGTTAAGTTTCTTACACTAGGTAATTACACTGTTAAAACACATTTTGTGACATGGAAATTTTTAGGTGTTTCGGATATATTTTGACACCCTAAAAACGAATTTAAAAACAGAATTTGGCTATCACCCACGAATTTTTAGTAACAAGCATTTATATTTTGCCAGTATGCTACATACGCATATTTCGCATATTGCCCCACTATGTGTAATGTATCAGCAGTGACGAATATACCGTGTTAAGACAAGTTCATTCCTGGCTATTACATGCAAAAAGTACGCAGCAAATCAGATATTGTGCATGAGTAAGCATTTACCGGCGTATGCATTACTGCATTTCCTATGTCGTGCCGCGAAACGTCGTTACTAACGTGTTTGTGTTCTACATGCTTGATTTATGTTTATTACTGTACTCTGATTGACTGTGAATTAACTATCAAGGACAATGCCTAGGCAGTGTGTAAATAATGTCAACAGTTTTTGTTATGTGTGTGGGGAACTAACTTTTAAATCGCAAAACATACTTTCACCCCACTTGTACCAAGAGCTAACGAACTTTATTTCGGGGTTAAAGTAGGAGATCAAGGTAAGTCATGGGCTCCTAACATATGTTGCAACATTTGTGTAGCATTGTTAATAGGTTGGTTGAAAGGTATAAAACGTAAAATGCGCTTTGCAGTACCAAGGGTGTGGAGAGAACAGAAAGACCATGCCACAGATTATTACTGTTGCCTCACTAACATGCTGGGCATCTGACCGAAGTCCAAGCATACCGTGCAGTATTCCAATTTACCATCAGCTTTGCGATCCGTCGAACATAGTGAAGATCTTCCTATCCCAAATTCACCAAAATCTTAGAATTTAGACGAAGAAGAACCTGAAAGCACCGGTGTTCCAACTGATGATATGCAATTCGCACAGGATATCGGCAATGATTCACTATTTCGATCACCAGAATGATCGACAGAACCACATCTGATTTCACAAGCTGAACTGAATGATTTAGTTCGAGATTTAAAACAAGCAAAATCACAGTCAGAACTTCTAACATCGAGATTAAAAGGATGGAATCTCCTGGAAAGTGACATACATATAACTCACTTCCGAAAACGTCAAAAAGGACTTACACATTGTTTCGCTCGAGAAGGGACCTTGGTATATTGCACGGCTGTTGACAACTTATTTCACATATTAGGACAGAAACATAAACCAAGCAATTGGCGCCTATTTATATATTCTTCAAAACTGAGCTTAAAAGTAGTTTTGCTTCACAACGGCAATAAATACGCCTCTGTACCTATAGTTCATGCCGTTCGCATTAAGGAATTATACAATAATATGCGATATATCCTAGAACACATCCGGTATAATGACTATATGAGTGGTCAATCTGTGGAGACCTAAAAGTGATAGCGCTTCTTCTTGGGTTTCAGTTGGGGTATACAAAATACTGCTATTTCCTATGTGAATGAGACAGCCGTGCACGAGATTTTCACTATATACAGAAGGAACGGCCACTACGTCAAGCACTAACTCCGGGTCAAACATTCTTGCCAACGAACCACTGGCTGATCCTAAAAATGTATTTCTACCACCACTGCATATTAAATTGGGCTTAATGAAAAATTTCGTTGAAGCACTAGATCGGAATGGAAGAGGGTTCTTGTATCTGAAACAGAAATTTCCTAGAGTTAGTGAGACAAAAATTAACGAGGGCATATTTGCGGGATCACAAATACGAGAAGTAATGAAAGGTGACGAATTTGACAACTTGCTGAATGAAGTTGAACTAAGAGCACGGAGGGCTTTTACAACAGTTATGACCAATTTTCTTGGAAATGTCAAAGCCGAAAATTACAAATATCTTGTGACTGAATTACTTAGTGCTTGCAGAGAAATGGGATGTAACATGTCTTTAAAAATTCACTTTCTGGATGCTCATCACGATTTCTCTCCGGACAATTTGGGTGCCATAAGCGACGAACATGGAAAACGGTTCAATCAAGACGTTGCAACCATGGAAAAGGGATACCAAGGCAAATGGAATCATAGTTTGCTTAGTGATTACTGCTGGACATTAATCCGTGATGCCCCAGAGACCAAATATCGCCGTAAAACATCCGCAACAACATTTTGAAGTAAGTGCAACATTAAGAACATACCGGTATTGATATATTTCAGTATAACACTTTGTAGCAAATAAAGTGAGGGTGATAGCGAAAATCCAAGGTCATTTTCTGCTTTCTGGTGAAATTTTACATAACATACGCCATGTCATAAATTTCTTTTTTCTTCTTGAACGAAATCGCAAGATTACGCCGATTATTTATCTGTTCTGCGTATTTGTATAATGGAGACACCTTTTTGACACCACGTTCGGCTCATGGGTGTGTGTTTCCTTGCGAGGTCGAAGATTTTCATGTTTTATGCTGAAAATTATCTTCGGAGGTTAAAGTTTTGGGTAATTTTGTGAATTTTAATATTGCCAACTAATCAATATTTATCATTTACTTCTGTTATACATTTGTTTAGATGAAATTTAAATTTTGTATGATAGTAGTGGAGGTAACTAAATTCGCGGCAACGGGAATTTTACACAATAGTAAATTTTGATTTGTTCTAATTCTTTGTCTTATGGACAGTTCTGCGGACTTATTTGCTACCTTTAAATTTAATGTACAGCGCTACCCTTTTGTTTGCTACACCTTACATTAGTTGGATTATTAAGAGTGCCAGGCCTGGCGTCGCTAAATTGGTTACCAGAATATTATTATAATTATTTAGATTAGATTATGTGGACGTTGGTTCAGTCCTTTATTAACTTAGGGTTCGTCCGCTCCATGAATGTTATTTATTGCTTGGTACTTACCTCAATTCGACTAGCCCTCGAATTGATATTTTGACACTGTTGTGTAAAACGTTTAGTGTAATAAACTATTGCTCAGTTATCATAATTATTTTTTTTGCGTTCTTATATTTAGGTATTATTGTAATGTACCGCAGAGACGATTGCGTCGAGGTAAGAATTTAGCTTCATCTGAAGCCGATGAGGTAGGTTACTGGGATTACTGTAGTGCCGTTGGTGTTGTGTTGTCTGTTGAGTCTGGTGCTATTTGTTTTAGCAGCCTTTAACCACCCACTCTCATTTCTCAGTAGAGCTAGTCGCAGTGAATACAACGAATGTTTGCAGTAAGTTACCCGTGGGTAGTCATTCGGCGTTCCTCATTTGTTGTAAAACATTTGTATTTCAGTCTTTTCATTTCCACCTATTGTTTTATAATTAAATGATAATTGAAATATCAACAGCAACTAATTAATGTTGAAAACTGGTTCCTCGAACTTCAAGATATCCACCGTACCGTTAAATCCAATCTTGTCTGGAAAATAGTTCAAATGAATCTAAAAGGCTTTAATACGATTTATCACTTGTGTATTTTACGTTGTCAAACATATTTTCCTAATGTGACAAATAATGTAATTTCCGTAACCGTATTTTGCGCAATTGGCACCAGCGTAAGGACCCCTATTCTAAAAGAAAGTGAAGGTTTTGAATTTTTGTTTATATATTTTTTAGTTTTTTTTTAATCCTTTATTCGGCTATGGACTGCCACTCAAATGACATTCTTAATAAACTTCTGCTGCACTTTTATTTTCCAAATAGGATTTTTAAATGTTCTTCTATAATGGAAGGTCTGTTATAGACTTTGTAACCGTAGCTATGAGATTAGGTACAAATACGAGGATGGTTCATTATTTATTGTCCCTGATATAGGAGCAACTGACTTAGACATTTGAAAGAACTTTATTTCTCAACATAGTCCCCTAAAAAGTTAACACAGTTAGCATAATGATGATCTCTCTCTCCTATGGCACTACAGCCCAAGTCGGGTCTTGGACTCCTTCATCTTTTGTCTCCACCTTCTTCTATCTCTTCCATGGTCTGCCTACTGGCCTCCTTCCACCCATATTTCCGTTGATTGCTCTTCTCGGAATTCTTGTGGCTTCCATCCTTCTGACATGCCCCACCCACTGCAGCCTTTGCAGTTTTATGAAGGTTTCAACTGGGGGTTCTTCTAAATATTGGTATATTTCATGATTGTCTTATCCGCCATTTTCCGTTGTCCTTCACTGGCCCTGATATTCGTCTTATAATTTTCGTTTCAGAAACATTTACCGCATCCGTTCTTTTTTCGTGAGAATCCATATTTCACTTCCATAGCATAAAATGGGCCGTATAATTGTTTTATATATGCGAATTTTTGTACTGTTATGCACTTATCTTGCTCTAAATATTGTAGCTAAGGCAAAATATGCTCTGTTAACATTCTTCTTCTTCGAATTTCTCTGTCCTCATTTCCATCCCCTCCAATGTTAACTTCTAGATATGTGGAGTGCTCTACTACTTCAATGTTGGCATCTCATATTGTTATGTTCTGCCTTAGCCTATTCGATCTTGTTTGTTTTAACAACTTCGTCTGTTTTATATTGATGTACAGCCCTACTTCTTGTGCTTGTTGCTCTAGTTGAATATATGCCGCTTTGGTTGCTGAAATAGATCTTCCCCCGACATCTTTCTTATTGCGTATTCTATAGCTAGTATAGCAATCATACACAGCTTGAATACCTTTAGAAAAGAGCTCTTTGTCCCGCACTCCAAACCATTCATTCACAGCAGCCATCACGTCTTCATCGTCCGAAAAATTAGTTTCCCGAAGATGTTCTCTTAATTTGAGGACAACGGAAAGTCAGATGTGGCGAATATGGGGGTTGTTCTAAAATTTTAAATCCAGCATTGTCGATAACGGGCATAGAAACACAACTCTTGCAAGCGGGAGCGTTGTCTTGGTGGAACAGAACATCGCGTTTCAATTTTCCACGCCTTTTGTGGTTTATAGCCTCACAAACTTTTGGTATGCGTTTTGCGTAATAAACTCCCGTTATTGTGTGCCTACGTGGTAAATAACCAACAAGAAGAGCTAACTCAGAATCCTAAAACACTGTTACCATTATCTTTCTGGTCGCTGAAGTCACACGGAACTTTCGTGGGGGCGGGGAATCACGATACCGTCATTCCATACTTTGCCGTTTCGACTCTGGATTAAAGTGATGAACCCAGGTTTCATTTACAGTTACAAATCTTTTTAAAAATCTATTCAAATCCGTGTCCATTAATCTCAATTTGCTCGCCCGCTTCTGATCAGGTGACAACATTTTCGGAATCCATCATGCGTAGACATTTTTCAGACCGAATTTCTAGTGCACAATTTTCTCAGCGCTTCCAACGGATAAGCCACATGTATCAGCAATATATTTAACCGTAATTCTGCGATCACCCAGGTCCATATCACAGACCAATCAATATTTTCTTGAGTGTCAATAGTTTTCTTGTGGTCTAGCACCTGGTGCATGTCGACACAATTTCCTTCCTAATTTGAAACCCCGGCACTAATTCTTAATTACTTGATGTGACGGGTTGAATTACCCAACACTCCGTACTATATCATTATATATTTCTTACTGTGACAAACCCTTCTTAAGACGGTACTTTATCCCACCTCTTGTCTCGAATTTTTCCATTTCAACAGAAGCACCAGGACAACAGTAATATTAAATGTATAACTTTTATACACAAGAAGATAAGCGCCTGCAACTTGGCATATACTTTCAATAACTGATGTTCCTAAGAAAAAAATATTTATTTGTCGGCCAATGCCTTCTATGTTAGGGACAATAATTGGTGCACCATCCTCGTAACTCAATTAACAATAATGCCGGAGAAGTTTTAGTTAAAAGATAGCGGAATTAACAAGACCTTTACTTAAAAGATTCTTCCTACAATTAAGAAAAACCCACTTAATTTACAACACTCAGCATGAATTTACTAATTTCAACCTCATAATTAAACAATTAATATTGATTACATGTTACCATTAATAATTAACTATTTTCAATTTTTGCCTATTACTTTTTAGTATAGAATATATAGAAAATCAATTATAATCGATGATTGGATAATATTCGGTCAAGGGCGTTCACTGAGCATCCATTATAAGTTACGATTGGCAATTTTTTAATGAAATCTCTGCAACAAATTCAGAAAACTGCTGTAATCACTAACGTTTGGAAGTGGTTTTCCGTTAATAATTCCCAGCTTTAATTTTCACCAAGTGCTTATGTTTACGATTATTTTCACAAAGGTAGAATTCAATTTGACATTCGTCTTTTATAGTACCCTTTTTCTGTAAATGATACCACGACTGTTTTCGCACCAAAGCTTCAAGGAAGGTGTTGCACGTAATTTACTCTTAGTGGCGTCTGTAGAATAAAACATTTCATACCCTACATTCTTCATCCGTATCGTTCTGGTAATCTAAATCCGCGATTTTATTTGTCGTTTAATATACACTGTATATGACGCCGAGTAACAAAATTTGTGTGAAATTGAAAAAGAATTGTGCGCTTTCAGCGAATGTGTCTTCAAAGAAAAATACTACAACCCGGATTGTATTCATTCGTATCGTTCTGGCTATGTAAAGTATTGATTTCGTTTGTAATAGAAGTTTCTGTGGTACCCCGTAAATGATGATTAAAATAGTTCACAAATATAACGTTCGTGAGATTAAAATGTTCGTTAAACAAAAAAATAACTTGTGATCGATTTAGGTTCAGTCATTAATCTGAACCAATTATTTAGAACCTTTGCGACGTAATATATAAAATCTTTCCATTAAATCTCTTTCAATCAAATTTGAATTAATTTAAAAGAGAGCGATGGTTTATGTAAAATGGAAAGGCATGCGGAGTTCTTTTCGTTAAAACAAAATTGAATAAAAGGAATATGGCAGCACGGCTAAATCATTTAACTTTGTTATTCCTCATATTTCGCTCTTCTCATTTAATTCTGGCATGATTGATGTTTAAAATACAGCTGTATTTAAATTAATATAATTTATTTTTCGTGTTTGTTTTGAAATGTGTAGATATTCATACATGATGTATATACATATATGCAGTGAGACAGAACCCTTATAGCAGTCGTGTTGTTACGAAAATAGTTATTCGTAGAGAGTTCTGGCAAAATTTTTATTACAAAAGCCTTAATTAAGAATCAATTGGTGATATTGACATTCGCCGACAAAGTCGCCATCCTACAGTGTTAACTCCAAAATATTGAGAACGTCGAAAGTTATATCGTTGCAAATGTCTTCCGAAAATAAATAAGTTTGTCGCACAAACAATTTTCTCACCCTCGCCCCTTCTGAAGAATATTCGATTGAAATTATTAAATAATTGTAAAATGACTGTTATTTAACTTTACATTTAAGAAATGTGTAAAATGTAAGTTAGACAATGTCACAATAATTGTTCAAATTGCCAAACTTTTAAACACTGTTCAGCTCTTCTAGTTACAATATCAATGGCTCTGAATGTTTTTTCAGCAGTTAATGATCTGCAGGCATTGCGACTTCTCAGTTTCATATCATCTCTCGTTGTAGGATTTTGTGCTCAAACTATATCCTTGATATGTTCCAAAGAAAACCTTCCGGGGGGGGGGGGTACCAATTGGTGACCTTGGAGGGCAAGTGACTATGCCTTCTCTGCCAATCCCAACGGTTGGAGAAAAGCTGATCCATCGTATTCCTGGCAACCAATGAAAATTGAGCTGAGCAGCCGCTTTCCTGAAACCACATTATTGCTCGCGTTGCAAGAAGAATATTTTTCAACAAGTCGATCAAGTGGCCACATAAACAATCGGCTCTCATTAGGAGCTTCATAACATAAGAGCCTATGATTGCTACCCCAAGCAGACCACACGATGTGTTAAGACTCCAAATATGTTAATTCTCAATGATTGGAAAACATACCAAATAATAGATAACATTATTATAGACGACGAGACCATAAAGGAGTTAGTGAATTTCCATACTTAGGAAGTACAATAACAAAGGACGGAAGAAGTACAAAAGAAATAAGCAACAGGATAAATCAAGCGAAAAGGGCCTTGTACAATAAAGAAGCAATTATTGACTTCCAATAATATATCACTAGAAACAAAGAAACAATTTATTAAAACATACATATGGAGTGTAGGGTTGTATGGGCGTGAAACGTGGACGAGTAGCAAATCAGATATATTCATATTCTAAAAAGAGAAGGGCGGTTAAAGACCATTATCGAGGGTACAGTAAAAGGAAAATACCGAGAGGAAGACCACGCCTTCAGTACGTAAGACAAATCATGGAAGACACAGGAAGCAGAAGCTATGAAGATATAAAAAGGAAGGCTTCCAATAGAAATCAGTGGAGTGCTGCTTCAAACTAGCCTGCAGACTGAGGACCATGGAGGGATCAGTGGTAGGGTTTATCTGCGACAAGTAATGAGCATTGTGGTAGTTGACTTTTTCAGTGCTTCTAAATGTAGCCTCGTCGGTACATAAAACTGTGCGGTGAAAGTGAAGGCCCCAAGTACAGGAAACGATTTGACTTTGAAAATTATTTTAACTTAAACCTTGGATGTGGTATGGATGAAAGCAATGATCTTCCAGTACCCTGCATGCAGTTTCTTGGAATCTCCGAAGTCCCTTGCAAGTTCTCTTGTTGAAACATGTAAATGAACAATTATTACAGCAACAATATCAGTCTCTCTGCCGTCTCTTACCCGCCGTATCACTAGTGCACTGGTCTCTAAATTATATAAAGCGCGACCCCCTCTTGACTAAAATTTTTCTCCCAGCCCCTCTTGTAATACCCAATTTCATTCAGAATCAGCGACTAAACGCCCAACTGCCGCCATCTATTACCAAGCGGCGAAATGTATTTATTCGTTCTACGTGTTTCTGGAAATTTACACTGTATTCAGGAGGCTGCTAGATGGCACTGGAAAATTAAATTTCCTTTATATAAGCAGTGGACGGTAATAATATTACTCAACATTTGAAAATGGTATGCAGTACTGCTGACTGCGTGTTGAGTGCAATAGATCGATAAGAAATATTTAACATTAAGTACGAACTACACTTGTTTTGTAAAGTGGATATAATTGTAAAACGGCCATTAGAACCTTCCGCTCCTGGCAGTGACAAGAATACAAAGAAAAATAGATTGTACAGCGATGAATATCTCAAATATGGTTTTGCTGTTATCTACTAGAAACCCCAGTGTCGTTAGAAGAAGATATGACGCCATCAAAGCTATTTTGACATTTAAATACGAAACATCCAGACATGAAAGAAAAGCCTCTAGAATTCTTTGAAAGGAAGCTGAACTTCCTTGACAAGGAGCAAGCCACTTGTACATCAGCAACCACTATTATGACAAAGCACTACTATCAAGTTATTGAATTCCATATCGTATTGCAGAAACCAGTAGGCCACGTACAATTACTGAAGATCTGATTTACTAGCATCTATTGAAATGGTGCCAATAATGGTTGGTGAAAAAGACGCTGACAAATAAGTGACACGGCGAAAGATATTCAAGCACAAGTTGTTAAAAAAATTAATTAAAGAAAATCTCATTATAGATGGACGAATCCACTAATATTTCTAACTGTGCTCAATTTATAGCATTTGCATACAATACTGGGCATAGTATTACAGAGGATATTTTATTTTATACTGCATTAGATGCCAGTACCACCGGAAAATGTTTATTCGACACTTTCACGCAAAGTATTAATAAGTACGAGATTGGACAAAATGCGTTGCTATATGCACCGATGGCGTCAATGCGATGACAAGACATCGATCTGGTTTTATTGTCGGATTAAAAGACATAGTCCCGTATGCTACATGGTTACACTGTTCTTACATCGAGAAGCTCTTGCATCAAACTCTTTACCTTCTAAAATCGATTGTGTTTTGAAAAATGTTATTAATGTGGTAAATTCCATCAAAGAAAAAGCATTGCGGACTTATATTTTTCGAAAATTTGTGAAGATATGGGTTTATACGCAAATCTTCACACGAATAGGATGGCCTTCGAGGGGTAACGTCTTGAAAAGAGTTTTCTAGCTAAAAGCGGAACTTTTGATGTAGGTACATGCAAGGTGAGAAAGCGGAATATGAGAATATATTTTCCAATTCCCCTTGGCTTCTTAAGCTGGCTTTCCTTGCTGATATTTTCGAGCGCTTGCACCACTTTGAATAGTAGTTTGCAAGGCCGCGGTATTAACATAATAACAGCCACTGAATAAGTTAACGGAATTATAAGAGAATTTGATTAATGTTGACTTCAATTGAAAAAAAAAGTTTGATTCATTCCAGTGCCTTCAAGAACTTGTGGAAGATTTAGTGAAGGAGATAATATAATAAATTCTATGCAGGTGTTTGCCGATATGCAAGTAAGTTCGTACAATTTAAAACAACTGCTCATTGACTATTTGGAAGAAGGTAGAAATAAATGTTTTGAGAAGCCATTATGTTTTATTTGGGAAATCCTCCCGCCACCATACTAACCCTATATCGCGACCCCCTAGCGGTCGTGACCCACACTTTGGGAACCACTGCACTAGAGTATCGCGGCTATGTTTCGTTTGCATCTGACCAGTAGTACGAACATGTGTAGCCAATCGCTGGAAAACATTGAAGGATTGACGGGTACCCTTATTATATCTTTCAGCATAAACTTGGTATCGAGTTGCTCTGTAACTTTTGTCGACATTCTTTTAATACCGTTAATTTGTCGAAAGCCTCTAAATTCTAAAACGTTATATTTGTCTTATTTTTGATTGTACGCAACGAAAAATCACAAGTTAACTCAGTTCAAATAAATAATGTGTTTAAATTTTAACTTTACTCTTATCCCAAAGGTGTGCACAGACACTAATCAGTACAAAGGTTGGTACATCACTCAGTCGATATAAGGCAATTTCCATTCATACATACTACCGTTCTCCCTCTCTCCAGAACGGCTTCCATATTACCTTAGGGGGTGCGGGCGTCCCTTACATACTAGCCATTCATGCAACATGCACCCTAAACCTAACTAAGTGAAATACGGTCGCCTCAGTCGGGGTTCCACCACGCGGCCGATCGGATCACACTTCACTGTGACCGCGAGTGACAACGCGTATTCGCACTGCCTCACGGAGGTCCCGTATATAAGGCGACAGCCCAATCATATGTTAATTGAGTTTTTTTATGAAGGGATAGCGGTAATAAAATTATTTGTTCTACGAGAAAACGACGATGTTTTAAGAAGGGTGCATTTCAATTTCTTACGTCGTGTTGACCTCTGCATCAATGAAGGTGGAGGTAACATTGAACATTTGTTTTAAAGAATTTTATTTTTGTGTCTACGGCCAACTAAATTTTGTAATACAATTAAACCTGCAATAATAATATCGGTTATCAGTGTTCGAGTAAACATTTTTTTTCTTCGAAACTATACGAATTACGGAGTTTTTACAAGAATCAAAAAATGAAGCTAATGAATAAGTCTTCACCTTAAAAAAAACATAGAATCGTATCATCATCCTTAAAAAAATTCTGAACAAATATATCAGGGGGTGGGGGTGGTTTTAACCCTTCTCCAATTTTCTTTGGGTTTCTTTCGTTACTGAAAGTAGTGGCTTCCTTTGATGTGCCCAGGTACCAAATGTTATTAAAATTGGTTCACACGTTTGTGAACAGCATACAAAAATGTGATTTTTTAAGTAAACTTTGAACTCCTCTCACGGGCAAACGGTACATTTTGGTATATGACAAAGTTGGGTCCAGTCGACTTCTTTTGACCTTTAGAATACGTGGTAGCTCTATGTCCCCGGAGTTTTGGGACACCCTGTATATACTATGTATGTACACAGTGATTTTTTAAAAAGTCAATTGCAGTAGCCTATGGATTGTTCCGTCTATATTAAGCTTTAGAATCTGACAATATGAAAATTGTAACAGAAAGAAAGAAATCTTGACGAAAAACCTGTAATTTACTTACCTTAATAAATTACAAATCAGTTGCAACTAAATACTTCTTCAATTTCACATTTTGTTGGGCCAAAATTTTTAACTACCTGAACTGTCACATAGTTTGACATACAGGTAAATGTCATTCAAAGCTCATTACAGCTGACTGCAGACGGAATAGCTTTTTTTCTAGGTTTGCTGCAATTGACTTTTTAAAAAATCACTTTGTATATGCATACGAGGGGAGTATTTTATGTTATCTACCTAAGTATGATGAAAACAAGTTAGAGAACAAACCAAATTTTATTTTTCAACATCAGAACCTTTAACGCTTACACACTTATTCCAAAGTCTTTCTAATAACGCTATGCATTCGAAAAAAAAATTCTTTTGATAACTCTGCAAAATGCGACTCCACTGAGTTTTTCAAGTCCTCATTCCACAAAAAGAGACGCCCTCCCTAGTGTTTCTTGGGTTTTGGAAAGAGATAAGGTCGGAACTGTACGGTGGATGTTGTAATTCCTCAAAGCCGTATTCATCAAGTGCGTCTTTAACGATTCGATCAAGCACAGTTTTCTGGGTAAAATTGTGAGGTCTTTTGATTGATTGATTATTGTTTCATTTTGGCATATACTCAACCCATAAAATCTCTTCAGCATCCCAGAGAACTGTGGGCACCACTTTTCCCGCTGAGAATTGGGTCTTCGCCTTCTTGGGTGGTGGAGAGCTCTTGTGAAGCCATTGCATGGACTCTTGTTTAATCGGTGGTTACCAGTGGTGTACCCGGGTCTCATCCCCAGTTACAATTTTAAAGAAGTCCTCATCTTGGGATAAAGCCGCCAAATTGTCCTCGCAAATTTGTCGCCTACACAATTTTTGTTTAGGAGTGAGCAGCCTGGGAATCCACCGTGCTGAAAAGTTGCTCATTCTCAAATCTTCATGAAAAATTTTAAAAGCAGATGTTTCGGGCTGTTTTCCCCATACACAGCCACCATTCTCTCATGGATATTCTTTGGATTATCGCCTTCTTTCTATAGACATTTTATGACGCTTCTGTGTTCAAGTTTTAAATCACTCATTTTTGCACTTCTAACTCTATACAGAAAGGACAAATCTTAAGCGAGTTGTATCAAACTTGGAGGATACACTTTGAAATATCACAGAGACGTGACGTAATAAAATTATCACGATTGCATTTTGTTTCCATAGCTAGGTAGATAACATAAAAACTCCTCTATATACTATATATATATATAAAGAAAAGAAAGGTTTATCATATAGAAATTACCGTCGCTAATGAAAAGTTTATTTACTTGCATTTCAACCTGGAAGTTCACGGTTTCTAAAAAATTCGTAGTATAGAAGAATGCGCTAACGGGTGGGAATAAAGAAGTTGGAGTGTATAAAATTAGGGCTAGTAATACCGCGAGTTCAAAAAGTAATTACATAACGGTTGGTCATGGAATAATATAATAATGTCTAATGCAGGCTTTATATTCTATTATTTCAATTTAGAAGATAACAGTAACAACTAAATTAATACACTAGTAAACAAATAATAAGTAGGTAATCATTAAAATTGGAAATTATAATTTTTTTATTTTACAGGTACAGAAAAATAAATATAAAAAACTAAAGAAGCTGCTCAAAATGACCATCGTTTTCCTGCAAATACAAATTTACTCATCTTTTCATACTATTAAAAACATTCATAAGAATTTGAGGAGTTATATTGGCACACTGTTCCATAATTCTGTTTTGCAGTTCCTCAATATTGTTAATTGGGGTCTTGTATACATTATTTTTCAGATAAGGGAATATAGAGTAATCTAGAATAGTCGTGTCTGGTGATCTAAGTGGAAATTCTGGATTTGAACGTAAACTAATTATTCGATCCTGTTGGAAGTAGCCTTGCTGGAGCTCATCCTCATGAAGCTGACTAATAAATTCACGTACAATATTCCGGTATCTCTGAGCAGTAACAGTTTCGTGGAGAAATATGGGTCCGATAACACGTCTTCGAGACACAGCAATCCAAACACCAATTTGTAACGGGTGAAGGGGAGATTCGGGAAAAGTATGCGGATTTGCTGCACTCCATAACCTCATATTTTGTGAGTTTATATACCCCGAAAGGGTGAACCAGGCCTCGTCAGAAAAAAACGTTAAATTTAGCAATTTGTCGTTGTTCATTAAATTTTGTTGGAACCACTGACAATACAAAATTTTCCTATTGTGATCTGCTGGCAGCAACTCATGTAAAGCAAGAATTTTGTATGGGAACAGCATTAAATCTTTTTTGACAATAGTATGGCAAGTTTCTAAAGATAAACGAGTCTCTTACGAAAGTGTGCGAAGTCATGTAGTGGGTTGCGTGTTCAAACGTTGACGAACATCATCAACTGTATTTTGAGTATGAACTCTTGGCCTTCCAGCTCTATCTCTATGAGTAATGCTCCCTGTATCTCGGAATACATCAACACATCTTCTAAGTGCGCTGTAAACATCTCCTTCAAGGACAACAATATCTGGAAATTGTTGCCGAAATTCCTCTAAACATGGCACCGCACTGTAAATCCATTCGCTGTTCTCTCGAACACCATTTCGAAAATATGATTCAATCATAAATGTTTTGTGTTCTATTGTAAAAACCATTATAATTGAAACTTAATTGAATTTTCAAAATAACCTTATGACAACAACAACCGTGATGACAGCTAATGAATTTTAAAGCTTTCTGTTGATATTACTTTTATTTTCCATGGCCAGCCCTTATGTAATTACTTTTTGAACTCACGGTATAAAAAAGGAACTGTCTTTGAACTGTATTTATGACATCACCTCATCGGCAGTTGCGTATAAAAGTCTACAAATATGTTTTGGCAAGTGCATTAGGAAACAGTTATTTTTAATAATTTTCTCGACCGGTTGTTTAAGGAAACAAAAATACGTACGCACAACAGCGTAAGGAAGTTTGTAATTTAAAATATTTATGTTTATTGAACTTCCCAATAATTTAGAGGGTAGGTTCACGACATAACCATTAATAACTGATAACCAAAGATACATCTAGCTTGGTGGTTTATTAATTTATTTTCTTTAGTTCTACTTTATTAGACGTAGACAAAATAAAATTGTGGCCAAGAATATCGCCCACTAAAGTATTCTTTCCTAACCTACTTGGGCGGTAAGTTTATTGATTTACTAAAATTATCTAAACGGAAGTTAATTGGCCGCCATTAGTATCTAAATAAATCATCACCACTTTTAAGCTAGCTACTAATTGTGTTATTATAGTGAAACAACAACATACGGGAAAAATTGTGTGAGACTTCTCGCCTAGTCTCTAGTCTCTAGCGTTTTACTTCTTCACAGGATTATAATAATTATACATGAAAGTATGACCATGACCACTTAGATTTTGAAAATAGTAGTATAGTATGTGCACATAGGACCTTCACAGGTAGTAAATGTATTTCTAACATAAGAAGAAAAGTGTAATCAAGTTCGGATAAGGTGGAAGCAAAATGTTCTCGTATGTTGCTACACGTGGGTCAGTTACGTACTTGAGCCTAATATTCTATAAATAGGCATTCGTAGAAATTTAAAAAATCACAAGGACTCTAATTCTGACACTAATGTATTCTGCAAAACTCATTTGACGTTTGACATTTCGTAATTTCAAATTCGTTTAAAAAGGTGCTTCCGAATTGTTCTAAAAAATAGGTACCATCAAGTTCTTAATGAATATCAGAGATACTAATTTTAAGGAAGAGGACATTCTACTTACAATTTATAGAGGATTTGGGATACTAGCTTGTTTAATAAGTACAGAAATTTGCAGTTTCCCATACTTTTTATTGATTCAGAGGCCGAAAGCTACCCACATATGAAAATCCCACAACATGTACTCAGTATAGAATGCTAGTTTATTAACTTATAACAAAAACCATGTTCTATAGTTGTGTAATATGTTCCTCTTACTTAGAATTGACTTCTGTCAATCAAATTTTTGTATATACATATTTTGCTGATTGTTGGTCGTAGTCGACGCGAGGCAGTCGTGATTCTTTACTGGAAATCCTCTATTTATGGTCAGCTTTTATTATTGTCAAATTATTATTGGACGTTCAAATTGCATGTACTATTCAATCATAAAAATTATACGCCCAGAGTATGAGATTACTAAAGTAAATGCCTAGGTATCCGACATTCCACTTTTCACATTGGCATGCATGGAACGTTGTTTGTAGTTCATCAAATCAGTGGCAAATAGTCTGGCAAAACATAACTTTAAAGGTATCTACGTTGTAGTAGCAACTGTATCTGGACTGTATGGCTTACTGAGGGAATTTTGTTTTCGGCTTAAAGCTCTCTAACTAACAGTGAAGAGTGACTCGGGTCATCGTCATCATGCAAAATATAAGATGCTGCGATATCAAGTCGTACACCCAAAACCTTTTCTCAACGCTCACCTACCTTCGTATAGATGGTTTGATTTATTGTCTGACCCTGCGATACGAATTTGATAACACCCAACAAAGGCGATGAGCATGGACTTGATTTTTGGTTTACTTATGGGATATTTCTTCGATCGAGGTGATGATGATGTATACCACTTTGCGTTTTGATTTCTGTATCAGGGTCGTATTCAAATACTCATACTTTGCCTCACTTCATTAATCTATGCATGAAATTTGGTTCATTTCTCAAGCGATCGAACGATTCTATTTGTTTTTGTTTGGGCACACTTGGGTACTAACTTTTTACAAATTTTTCTCATGCCTAGCAGGTCAGGCTAAACGCGATGGACGAATTCTTACTAATTTCTACCTCAACTGTAATGACCCTGACTGTTAAATGTATGACTTTGGTTAATGTAGAGCGCGCTTTCGATATATCTCTATTAATTTTTGATATGAATCCTCTAGAGCTATGTTCATCTTTAACTCCTTTTCGGCCATTTTTGATAGTCTTGTGACATCTGCTAACTTTCGTTGAGGACAAGGCATACTTTCCATATGTTCTTAAACTTATAAGTGTTTTTGAAGCGGTATTATGGAATTAAACACAAAATTTGGATGCGTAACCTTGATCGATATTTTCTGCATTTTTCGTGTGACCCGCATTTGAACACAACTACATACAACTGTAGATAACGGCAACAACACTGCCTCGAACGGACCAAGCTATTACAGCTGTTTGCCTAGCGTGTTATCCTACACAGCACTCCTTACCACATTCCTGTTATCACATCATCATCTAGCTTTCGCCAATCCGCTTCTGTAAGTAGGTTTCCCCGATCTCTGTTCGTCTCACTCCATCTTTTGCTCTTTATTTTTATTGCAGTCTTGCGTGTCTTTCATTGTTATACGCTAACCACATTTGTGGTCGTCCTCTCGTTCTATGTCCTAACCATTGACGCTAGCCTATAACAGGGGTCAGGCAACCCACGAGCCCCATGCGATCTTCTGGGACCTTCCGTGCGGCTCGCGAAATTTCGTCAAAATATTCTTTCATTTAGTCCGCGTAATGTTCCTTATAAAAACCGTATCGTCCTGTTGTAGCGGTCGATATATTTTTAGTTTTTACTTGTGCTTTTATTATTATTATTGATGGAACCGCTGATCTGTGTTCAAATATTCTTAAGAAAAGGCTGTAGTAGAGCTAGAATCTACATCTTATCAGACAGCCAAGCAGCACTTAAAGCTCTGAAAGTCTTACACTTTTGAGCTTGAAATTGCTTCAGAATGTCTACAAACTATAAATTAGTTGGCAAGAAACAACAACGTAACCTTGATGTAGGTGCTTGACCATAGAGGCATTACTGGAAACGAGGCAGCTGATCGCCTTGCTAAAACAAGTGCGGAATGTCATTTCATTTACCTGGAGCCTTTCTGTGGCGTTCCAAAGAGAAACATTATGACTTGGAACGATAAACGGGAAGACATCTAAATGTCTACCCACTGGAACAACATTCCAGGTTTGAGGCAGGCGAAAAAATGTATTTACCATTCGCCAAACAGAGCGCAAGAATTGCTGGAACTCAGCAATCAGGTGTTAAGGGAAATAACCTCCATTCCAACTGGGCATTGCCTACTGAGACGCCACCTCAATATAATGGGCATAGCTGCGGATAACTTGTGTATATTCTGTGAAGAAGCGACTGAAACAGCGTTGCAACTGCAAAGTTATAATTCGCCAAAGGTTTCAATACCGCAGGAAGGTGTACACAACACCTGAAGACGTGAGCAAAATAGCTCCTCGGAAAGTCCTAAAGTTCCTAAGAACTTCAGCACGTGAAGGATTCATTTAGACCAGAAGAGCTTCAGGCAATTTCTGCCTGAACGGCCCCTCTATTTATTATTATAGGTAAAATATAAATTGTTTTTTTTTAATTTAACAGAACAACGATATTAAAATTTAGAGATTAATGTAATAGTTATATAGCACCAATAGTGTGTTTTATATTTGACAAAAAATCGCCAGAATACATTTTAACAGTTTGTATACATCTTTATTGGGAAGAAGCAACAACAGTTATGTTATTCTAATGTTTTTTCACATTTCATATCTTTATTTTGCTTATGCATTTTTTGAATATAGTTTAACAAATTCATTGATAGCGTTGCAAATCCAGAGAAATATTTTTGAAATAATTGCAAATCCAGAGAAATATTTTTGAAATAATTCAAGGAATTTCCGAGTTTAATAGATTTTGCTCAATTTTTCGAAAACATGTCTTGAATATTAATTTTTCCAGAAGGCAGCGATCTGACAGCGCCTTAATTTAATGTGCCACAAATGGCATAATAATATATTAAAGGTGGAGCAACTGTGGATGAGGGCAGAGTCTTATCTCGACTCTGTGTATGCAGCCTAATCTCTCCCTCTAGTACACGAAATGTATTTGATTAATTGGAGTTCACGAGGTATGACGATTAGACCCTTTTTAAACTGAGAGGCTGGATATGGATGTATTATTAAATAGGATACAATATGTTCATTTAGAATCAATTAATAAATAAATGCTGATATTAGGTTGAAACAACTTATTTTCGATCGTAAACCGTAACTAATGTGGTGGAGTATCCTACAGTTTGAGTAAAATATTTCGCTCCTTTTGTTTTAGTATCACTGGCAAAGGTATGTTTAAAAAATATGTAACTATGACATACCCGAACTGTAATCTTAATGGATACCTAACCATTCAGGAATATGTAACAGGATATCTAATAAGTTTTGCTTGTTTTCTTTATATTATTGGCAAGAATATGATTACTACAAAGACATTTGTCTAACACCACTCTTTCTTTTACCTTAGAAACACGTTACATCATCAAACATTTTTGGAATCAGTCTTCTAGCTTCAGGGGCTGTTATTTCACCTAAATACACGCCTGACTGGTTGGTATAAATAGAATGTACTTGCTATAGTATTAGGGTTGGCATTTAATATTTTCGTTTAAACACCAGAATGGTGGTGTATAAACATTATGATGATACTTACTAAAATTGCGCCACCCAAAGATAATATTTGTTGTAGAGCTTTGATAAGTCTAATGAATCAAAGACAACTAGATGGAACTATTGGATGGTGTTACAGTATTCACAAGCAGAGAATTGTTATGAGGTGTATTTCAAACCAACCAATTAATATCCGTGAGCATGATAAGCGTTGTAAAACAATGATGCTAGTTTGAATGTCTAAAATTAGAACAGAGTATTGTGAAAATTGAAAGGCATCTTAGTTTTGCACAAATACTGAAAGGGCGAAATAGAATCACCAAAAATGCGTGTCGCCTTAGAGGTTGTAACTTAACAACATCTAACATTTGGGTTGTAAAACATCGGTCTGCTTTCAAAATCTAATGTGTCGTTTTAGAAACACTTTACAGTATCCAATGGCTATCAGTCTGATAATCAATGGTTTTTCCGATACACATTCTTTAAAATAGTTCTCTAAAGTAGCTGGGATATAGGATCCTATATATAGCTTCGTGTTAGGATTTTCTATCGGATTTAAGGGTATCTGAAGGAGACATTTGAGGTTGCTAGAATACTTACATATGTGTTTTACTATTGATAGAAATGGAATTAAAATTGTAATTTTAATGAAACGTAAATCTAGTGAATATGAATACTCTGAGCTGACAAAAATTATTACTCAAATAGTTGCAAAATATTACATTCATATTTATAATTCAATTCTGATGAAATTCACATGCAAAATCTGTATATTCCCTATCTCATTTTTCTTAGTTACCCAAAACCCTGCACTTATAGAGGCCAGATCAAAACGCGTCTATCTTGTAGGATTCTAATTCCCATACATTTGTTTGCATTTAACCACAGTATTTTGTATGTGATTGTGAAAATTTTCTAATACACTATACAGGGAGGCCCACCGATAACAAAACAGGGGTATTTTGTGACACTAAACCTCCATTTATAGAAAAACGTCCGAATACGTCAATTTAATTTGTCGGGGGGGCATGTAATACGGCTATTTCCGTTCACCTATCTTCAACCCCAAAATTGGGGTGATTTTAACGTATAAATATTAAATGAAAAGGGGTATCAGAAGACATACCATTTGAAAGCTCGATGAATTTGCTTCTCAGTAGTGTTTCTATTTTTGGGTTCCAACTATTAGTTCCCGCAAAAATGCAGTTCAAACTTTCAGGGTAGTACATTTTTGGAGCATTTATGGAATTATTAGACGACAATGGTTGGCTATACGTTGGTGTAAACATTTGAATGTTTTTTTACATCAGCGTCACGCCATTTCTCGTAGTTGTGGTAAATGGTTTATTCGATTTCAGAAAGAGTTGAGGTAATTGTGTTTTTCTTTAGAAACAATGAATGTGCCAGTAGAAGCGCCGAATTGCTCAATTACCAACATGCAGATAATTAAGTGAATCTCAAGTATGTTATGGAGTTATGTAACGTTCGTTTGGTTCTCTTGTCAAATACAATGGATCATTCTACTGTGTTTGGTCTAACGCGACTGTTTTGCCAAAAACATTTCCTAGAATTATGCTCTTGGAATGTTACACCTGTCGCGGGGCTCTTTAAAGAATCTAGCCGTGCCGGCCGGTTCACTATTTTTTTGGCAATTTAAGGAGTCGTTTTCAGAACTCTTGCGGTGCTCACTAGCTGTATATTAGAATTCGGGGTTGGTAAGTAATGCTTCTATTTAACTAAAGTTCTACAGTTTACGTTCTACCGTTTTAAAAACATAGACAAAAGTTGGATTATTGACAAACAGGATACAATAATATTCTGAGGGACGATATCGTTTCCTCATTTCGCTTTGTGAGGATCAACATCAACCCCCGTACAACCCTCTAACATCATCACCCTTGTAACCGAAAACTTTGCGCCTGTCATCTTGGTGTCTAGCTGTTTAGAACTTCTAATTTGCCGTTTCCTGAATGAAAATCCAAATTACAGCACATTGTAAAATCCACATCTTTCGTGTGAGTTGCCGCATCTTCCTGCGCCCAGGGGCGTCCGGTAAAATAAAGAAATAAAGAGAACTTTATTGTGCTTCTTGAACTTTTCGCCGAACTCGGGTAAAAATTATCCGTGTATTGGCGTTATTAGTGGAAACTGTGGGCAGTAATTTCTTTTCCTTCTTTAAAGTGCTGTGTATTGTAAAAAAATAAAAATAATTTGATATTAATAAAATAATGCAACCTTCAGCTGCCAGTTGTTTAATAATTTAACAATTTATTGTACTTATTTTTCGTAAATGCTATAGGAAATCGCCATAATTGTCGTTATTAGTCAGATTCTAATCCGAAAATTCACGAAATATATCCTCAACAGTCAACACCCCAAAAACAAAATGTTTGGGTTGATCTTTTTGGTGATCGTCTCTTTGATCCTTTTTACTTACGTAGTAATTTAACTTGATAGATAGATGGAATTGTTACAAGACAACATTGATTCATTGTTAACTGATATGATAGAGAATGATGATCATTACCTTGAAGATGGTGTTCCAACAGGGCGGAGCTCCTCCGCATTATGCACTAGTTACTCGATAGTATTTGGATCGAAGGTGTGCGTGTCAATGGATTGGAAGAAGAAGCGCTATTGAATAGCCTGCAAGGCCGCCAGATTAATCTCGGTGAGCTATATTTTTGTGGCTTCATTTAAAGAGCAAAATTTACGCAACCGGATTCTTTATAAGATATATGACAACGAATGCTACGTAATCAATCCACGATAATTCAGTACGTGCGACGATATTTCGAACAGAACTTTCATTAGTGTATGTATGCTGGTGGTGCTCATTTCGAATATTTACTACCCTGAAACATGCAACTGCATTTTCGCGAGAACTTTAAAATGGTACCTTTTTAGATACCTCTTCCTATTTAAAATTCATAGGACGAAAGTCACCCCAATCTCGGGGTTGCAGATAGGCGAATGGAAATAGCCGTATTACATGTCTTCCTGGCACATTAATGTGACGTGTTCGGGCATTTTTCGAGAATTGAGGTTTAGTGTCACAAAACACGCCTGTTTCGTTTTCTGTCGGCCACCCTGTATAGTTGTATTACTGAATGGGAAATATACCGCAACTTACCATTCCAAAAACAACCCTCGAGACACACCGCTAAGATGGGCTTTTACTGGAAATAAATAATAAACATTTACATGATCAGGTAATAAGTACGCAAATTTCCATGCCACGTAACTTACATCATGACACAACCAACTTATTCTTCAGTAAACCTTTAAATACAATTTTTAAACATCATCAGTAACGTTTATGACAACAATGATGACATGCTTATGCTATTTTCACGCTTAAACTTAGGCCCTAAACCGAGGAGTACTGAAAAGTACGGCCTAAATCTGGGTTATGGAATAACTTCGAACGCAGAGCGCGATCGTCTTACAATTGAAATCTTTAAAACATAAATTTGTAGGACCCGTCGAAGACTATAACCCACAATTGTAAGCGCTGATTTACGTTTTGTGGAATTGTGTTTTCATAGCAATAAGTTCTAAACATTTATGAATGTTTGACCTTGTTAGTTTATTTAGAATATCGCGTTTATTACGACTATTGTTGATCAAGCGAAGTAATCGAATGGGAAATTGAACAGGGTTAATGTAAGACAAACCCACAGTTATTTTGGAACGACCTATTTAAGCGTTTCAACACAGTCAAGGTCAATAAAAGAATATTTTAAAAAGAGAACCCAGCTGTTAATTGTACATAACGCAACACTTGAGGTTATGCAGTATAATTAACAACATAGTGTTTGTTTGTGGAAAAAAACATGTGTTTATAACATTTACTACACTTATTGAATAGTTATGAAAGTATAGTTTAGTTGTTGCAATTTACATTTATTACTCTAGAATGTATAATTAACAGTTGCAGGGATTACGATCTTCCTAGAAGTTATTCAAAGTTTCGCTTGTGAAAGTTATCATTTTAAGCAGATCGTCATCCCTGGATCGTAACATTAATATACTCTTTGAAAAGTATTAAAATAGTTGTAGTAAATGTTAGAAACTGTATGACTTGAGTAAAGACAAATGTTTAGCTTTTCACAGACAACCCTTTTCGAACGTTTTGTTGATGATGTACAGTACTGTTGCAACATATTAAAGTCTTTAAGATTCATACCCGTAGGATACCTTTGGATGCGCATTATTTTTAGTAAATACTACAGTAACTTTTAGGTTTGATCATAATTCGATTTTGGATGGGAAAATTAATAAATAATAATCATGTTGTTCAAGGAGATTGCCTTATTTGAGGAATAATCAATATTTGCTTTTAAAATCTAAATTGTGACATTGAATTTGTTGATTTTAATCGTAATAATTTAGAACAATGGTTCGTAAACTTTTTTAGAGCGCGAGCCCCCGCTTCTAGTATTCAAATTCATTGCGAATCAGCCGCTAAACGGCCAACTGACGTGATCTATTACTAAGTAACGCAATTTATTTATTTAGTCTCCGTGTTTCCGAAAATTTCCACCACATTCGGGAGGGTGCTGGATACCACTGGAGTAATCTGAAAAATCAATTTTGCTTTATAGAAGCAGCGAACCACGATGCGATAGTCATCATTTCAAAATTGTGTGCTGTACTGTTGATTGCGTGTTGAGTGCAATAAATCGATAACAACTATTTAACGTTAACTATGAGTTATACTCGTTTTTTTAACGATACATAAATTTTTAAAATGGCCAGTAAAACCTTCCGCGTCTGGCAGTGACAAGAATACAAAGAAACATAGATTATA
>JABXWE010011638.1:0-11075 GCA_014611495.1 Limonius californicus | reverse complement strand
TAAAAAAATCCCTTTTTTGTTCATATCTAGTAAACTGTGGATTTTTTTCAAAAAACAAAAGATATCTTGCATGAGCTCTTAAAACAACAACTCTTTCCCCATTTAAGCGTTTTTCTATCTCTAATAGTTTTCGAGTTCCCAATGCTTAAAATGAAAAAAAACTCACCCTGTATATATATACTTAATATATAGTAGTTATATATAGTTAAAAGCTCAGCTAAAAATAAATTATTATTTCATTGGGCTGTAAGGAAGGTTACCATATACACCACAAGTACGTATTTTATAATATACACTACTGATCAACAAAAATAGAGAAACTTTTTTAAAGCGTTCTAGAAGATGTAAAATTTCAATAAATTAAAAAAATTAGATCATGCTGGTAAACATAGAAAGCTAATGGCTAAATCTGGTATCATTAAATTTTGATCGCTTTAATTGATAGACCGGATGTTTTGCGAACCAGAAATTTTAGTTATAAATGCAAACCATATAAATAGGAACCTAAATTCACCTAATTGTATCACTTGTTTTCGCCAAGTATTATAAATCGCTGATGCCTATTTCATAAACTATTCTGAAAAACCCAATTCCTGTTGGGTTAGTGCCAATTTTGTGTATATAACATAATTTTACTTACACTGCGATGCAGGGCATTCAATTTGCTTTCTCGAAGTTAGAATGTTTACATAACCAGGACGTTGTTATTTTATGATTAGTTCACAGTGGGCCTGAATATTTAAACGAAGGCCTAATTCATTTTAGTTTAGATTTGTAATTCACAGACGCATAAGTTTGAGAAAGTAGGTTTGTGAAATTATCTTTGTTTGAGTTTATTAATATCGAAGTTTTTCTTAATCATGGATGCCTGATATTTACATATTTACTGCCACATTTGTTACAGTACATAACAATATCCATTTTATATTAGTATTTTGTCAAATAGTAAAGCTTTTTTATTGTATCAAATTGTAATGAGGATATCTGCAGAAAGAAAGAGTAGGCTCTATATATATACAGGGTGTATCAGAAATAAGTACAACTATTTAAACCAATAACAGATTGACTCAAGTAGAATTCAATGGTACTATTCATTTTTCAAAAATCTTTAAGTTTATTTTTTTGATTTAACAAATAAAATAAAATTTTATTTGAGAACTGCTGATGATACTCAGAAAATGCATTTAATCTGTAGAAGGTTATTACCTAATTGTTAAGTAAATCCAAAGTGGCAAACACGTAAAAACTTGTTTGGCTTGTGATAAACTACGGAATTGGGAGGGGTCAAGGTTTAATTGAAGCAGTTGGACATTTTTGTAATTAGAAGGCATTTAAGAATTTCATTTACCGCTAAATTAAATTTTTGCGTTTTCACTTTATCATGGGGAATAAAAATTGTAAGCAAGTGCTGCTTCATGCAAAAAAAAATCCAAACGCATGAAGCATTCAAAAAGTACTAATTTATTTCAGAATACCCATCATTTATTTAAATCAATTTTAACATAACTGAAAAAAAAAATAAAAAACAGTTTACCTCGAAAGTGAAAAGTGGATAACAATAAATGTTCAAAATGACGACCACCACTGAGAACACAAGCTTCTGCACGTCGAAGCATTAAATTACGTATCCTTTCGAAAACGGTAGGATCTTGCCAAATCCTATCTGCAGCGTCTTCAATGCGTACCCTTAATTCCTCAACTGTGTTCACTGGCGTAGAATAAATTAACTGTTTCATGTAGCTCCACAAAAAGAAATCACAACTATTTAAATCTGGTGAACCAGCTGGCCATGGAAATGGCCCGTTTCGTCCAATCCACCTTTCAGGATAGTTATTATTTAGCCATTCCCTTACATCCCTAGCATAATGAGGTGGTGCACCATCAAGCAAAATCCACATGTTACGTCGTGTCTGTAAAGATACGTTTTGAAGCAATTCTGGTAGGACTTCGTTGAGAATGTGTAAATACAGAGCTCCATTTAAACGAGCAAGTAAAATGTATGGCCCAATAAGGTGATCACCTACAATGCTTGCCCATACACTTAGGGAAAACCGTTGTTGGAAGCTGTGTTCCACTATTTCGTGTGGATTCTCATCTGACCAAATGTGGGTATTATGGACATTAAACATCCCTTCTTGTGTAAATCCAGCCTCATCAGTAGATAACAAATTGAGCAGCAAATTTGGTTGGTTGTTGCACTTTTGAAGCCATGCAAACCTTGAACGCGTTGAACGTGGTAAGCGTGTAGTCCCTGATCCCGCAAAATTCGCTAAACAGTAGAATGGGAAACAACAATTTGTAACGCAAGTCTTCTAGTACTAACACTACGACTTTCCTCCACTAATTCCAAGACACGCTGTTCCACATTAATAACCCTTTCTGCTCTTGGACGACCGCGATGATGGTTTTGTGATTGATACGTGCCATAATCCCGTAAATGTTGGACTGTTCTAGTAAATGTACGGCTGTTTGAAATGCGGCGCTGAGGATATCGCTCTAAGTACATTTGTCCTGCCCTTAGAGCGTTTCTTTGAGCTTCCATATAAATAAGAACAACATCAGTAAGTTCAATGTTTGTAAAATTTGCCATTTTGGTAGAAATACTGCTTGCAAGCTTCAACAACAGACTGAATAGGAATTACTGACCTAGCTAATAGCATTGGTTTGTGGCAGGTGATAAGAAATTATTTGTACTTCTATCTTACTGTCCTTTGCATAACATGTCTTTGAACTCAAATATTTGTTATTATCCTGCGGTACTCAAATAATTTTGGGTCAAATTTTGAATTATTATTTTCTCATATCTTAAGGGTCTCATTGCTACAGAAATGTTTTTTTTTAGTTTGTATATATTGTAATCTACCATTGGATTTAATATTTGTATTTCTGACACACCCTGTATATATATATATATATATGCTGTGATTGACTGCCAGGAATTCTTCCGCTTAGCAACTTCTTGGTCTTGGGACGGACCGGGATGGTTGTCTTAACGACGTTTCGGCAAAGTCACATTTGCCATCTTCAGGTCTTGTCGGATAACTTTCTGCTGGCGCTTCTCTCGTATTACAAGAAGCATTCAACTTCACATGTAGCTGCGATATATGATGTATTGGCGACCACTGTCAAAAAGTTTTTAAACGGCATAAGGTCCATCCACACTAAATGAAGATTTTACACAAGTTGATTGACGATGATCCGGATAGACGCATTGAATTTTGTGAGGCCATGACCCAAGCCATTGCAAGGAACCCATTCTATCTTCGCAATATCTGTTTTAGTGACGAATGCACATTTTTATAAATGGGTTTGTTAACAGACAAAATGTAAGATATTGTTGCAATGAAAATCCCCATGTTTTCCGGGAAGGTCACACCCAATTTCAACAAAAATTGAATGTGTGGATAGGAATACTTGGCGACCATATCGTAGGTCCCTTATTAATCGACGGAAACCTTACTGGCGAATTGTACTTGAATATGCTGGAAAACCTCATACATCCGGTAATAGTTGAGATTGTTGAAAATAATCCAAACAATTGGACGTGGATATCATATTCCAGCAAGATGGCGCTCCTCCGCATTTTAGCAGACAAGTTCGCAATTATCCCGATGCAACGTAGCCTCGACGATGGATTGGTTGTCGTGGTCCAACAGAATGGCCTTCGCGATCCCTTGACCAGACCTTTTTGTGGGGGCATCTTAAATAGAAAGTTTTTCAAACAGAACCCGATTCCCTTCTGGATTTGCGACGTAAAATAACAGAGGCTTGTGCAAATGTCGGACTTGAAACTTTCCAGAAAATACGGGAAGAGATATTAAATAGGTTTTTCTATTGTCAAGAAGTTCAAGAAGCACACATTGAACATTTATTAAAATAGTATTACTATTCAGTTTTTGTTGCATAAAATAAGTTTTGTTGTGTTTTAGAATCTTCTTCTTCTTCTTCATTCTTCAATGGGGAACATTTCGAAAGCATACCTTTAATTCTTAGATTTTCTATAAACTTGTTATTTTCAATCATCTGTCATTTTTTTTTTTGGATGGATATTTTCTTATGACGCTCAAGGATCAGACGCAGAATCAAAATACCTTTCAAACTACAGGTGTCACTCGACCCCCATCGCCATTAAAAAAATAGTTCACGATGGCCTAGCCGCCATTTTGTACCTTATAAAATTTAAATATGGGGTAAACAGTAGTATTTAGCCTCCCATTAAAGCACACAAAAGTTTGTGGAAAAATATAAAGTCTTTCAAAAGTTAGTAGGGGGGAGGACATTTTACGACCGCACTATATATATATATATATATATATATATCTACAGGGTGAAACTTAAATGACGGATAATAGACATACCATCTGATTCTGGATCAAAAATGGAGCGATAAAGTCTTATACCAATTTGCTGTTAACCTCATAGATGGAAGTTGTTGGCAGCCTTAAGTTGGATTCCGGGTTCCTTATCGTGCGATATTTTTATGAAATGATGATTTTAACTGTAGTTTAATCAACAAAAGGAATCACCAATCTGTAATTGTAGTCATCATACCCTTGGTATACACAGAACTTCCATCCGAAATTTAAAGCTTCTGCAATGCTTGAGTTTTTCAAAAATGTTGCCACAACGTGTAATACGAATTTCACATTTTAAAACAAACCTAGGCTTTGACGTAGTTTTTAATTTTAAGTAATTTGACTTTTAATGACATTTCTGTGACAATTTGCTGATCAAAACGCCGTGTTAAATTCTCTTTGCATTCATTATCTTAGTGTTACCTTCAGTTTAGTTTGATTTTAGTTTATTTGTGTTTGATTTCCCGAATTACCGTCATGGAGTACAATTTTGTGGAGTATGCAGACATGTATTTTAGGCAAATGTCGTAGCAATTATAATGCTGCTGCTAATTTGTATGCCGAACGGTATCCAAACAGAAGGCATCCAAATAGTAATGTTATTCGACGTATGCGAAAAACTGGAAGAACTGCACCCACTTCAATAGCTAACACAGGCCGTCCTCATCGAGTATTGTTACCACTGGTCGAAGAAAATATCTTAAATGTAGTCAAAAATGAACCAGAACAAAGTAGGCAATCCATTGCCAGAATGTTTGATGTTAGCTAAAGAATAGTTCATCGCTTATTACAGGAAAATGGCGTGCACCCGTATCATTATAAACGAGTCAGGGATTATTACCAGAAGACTATCAAGGATATGAGCAAGAAAGGTATCCTGGTTTTATTGGACATATTTTGTGGACTCATAAAGCGTTCACCAGAAATGGAACATTTAATATCCATAACATGCACCAATGTACCTATGAAAACCCCCATGCACTGTACCAAACAAATCATTAAGTTCGGGTTACCGCTAATGTGTGGGGTGGTATTATTGGTAATACCCTTATATGACTACACATTTTCCCTGATCACCTAAACGCGAATAATTTTGTTGAATTCTTAGACACCGAATTTAGGGATCTATTAGATGATGTACTGTTCTATGAATACTGTTCAAATATACAAGTAATAAATAAATGTTTACAGTAGTTGTTGCGTCACAGCTACCTGCATCCGCATATTTCTTTGTAACTAGGTACTGATTCATCTGCTCTATAGTATTTTTTAAATAGTAATTGTGGTAAATAAAGGGCCTAAGCATGTACATCCTGTTGGGACCCAAATGAAAGCGCAGGTAGAAAAACCCATGCGTCTACGCTTCTACGCAAGCTCAGCTAGAGTTTTGCATATATGCATTCCTGTACCAATCGTTGCAGTGTGCAGCCAGCATTTTTATAATAAAACATACAAAACCAAGCACAAGTATTTCATTAATGGTAGCTAGTGCTAAAGCAATCGCGTATAGTTAATACGCAACAGTAGTGTATGTAACTTTCAGCTCTAAATAACATCTCTAAGAATTAAAAAGCTTTGAACGAGGAGTCTAGCAGGCTAGTGTTCTTTGGGATGTGAGAAAAACTAGGGGAAGCGGAGTGTTGCGAAAGGTCACCAACGACAATCTACAAGAGGCAGTGTTGTTGGTAGCTAACCTTGCATATCTTTGGGGTAATAACTAATTAATAGCGTTTGCGAGCCTACTAACTGCGATGCGATTAACCTCTAAGCTGAGGCAAGATGTGAATTTAGTGTTACCATTGATGTGTTTCTATATATAGATGAACTGTTATGACAATATTAGCTAATATAGGCAGTGGCCGTGGCGACATTATGGTTTATATCCCATGTGTTGACTCGAATGGTTGCGTATTATCTACTTGTTGTTATATATGGCTTATATCCCATGAAGTGCTATATGTGTTTACCCAAATGGTTACATATTATTTACTTGATGTATATGGATTACATCCCATGAAGCGTTATATGTGGTTACCCAAATGGTAACGTATTATCTACTTGGTGTTATATGTGGTTTACAAGCACTGGATCCTATTATATACAAGATTAGTGTCTCTATATAAGTAGTTGTTGGAAACAGTAGCGTAGTCAATATCAGTAGCTATATCAGATAATGTGTGTGGCATACTTAATTATTATTCCCCTAGCAATGAATGGGGGAGGTAGTCAGCTGACAGAGGTAGCTTCGTGAAGGCGCTTAGTTTGAGTTATTATTATTAATATTAATGCCAGGAGGGCATCGGCTGACTTTTACGTGGGGAAAAGGTCGCTAATTATACTCTTCCCTTCGCCTGTGAGGTTGAGGGGAATGTCTTCCTGCGACTCCCTGTAAATAATAGTGTCTGGCTGGACATAGTCCCGTTGCAGAGTTCCGTCTAGAGGATTGATGCGCCAGAAGATATACATCTTTGTAGTCATTACTCTAAGATTACGAATGGCTGCGACCACAGCAGCTAGCCGGCAGATGAGCATCCATATCCTGTTCCAATCCTCCCGGTGGGTATAACTGCCGAATATTTATTGACCGATCAGTACGTCTGTATTTTATTATCTGTTGTATATCACCTGTCTGTCGCCGCCAGTGAGTTCCAATCGCATCCGCTGTTTGTTTACCAGGAGCTGCATAAAATAAATGCAGAAGCTTTGCAACCTTTTTTAAACTTAAAATTCTGTAGCTTTTATTCGCCCCCCATAAGGTCGTCGCTAACATTTATAGATAAACAAAAAAAAATTGGAACCGGAAGTTAGTTTTGTTTATTAAGAAAGCGTAATACCATTACTTTATTAAGTGAGCATTATGACTTGAGGCGGAGGAATTACCAAGGCTTTCTTTTTCTTAATTAACATTAAAAGTATGGTCTAAAAGGTTGTGTAAGAAAAATACTGGGATTTTAACTACTTACATATTTAATCTAATTTAAAAGTTACAACTTACAGAAATGAGTAACTAATTTTTTCTTAAGTAAAAGGTGACCGTTAAATTCTTATGGCATTTGTTCAAATAAATCCATAAAAGAAAAAACAATTTGGAAGAAGAATCTTCTACATCTCCATAGATTAGTCATAGGTACTTACGTTGTCTGCCTTTCGAGTAGAACCGAATTTACTTTATGCACTAGGAAGAGGATAAGTAAAGTAAGGGATTAGCAATTCCGTTACAGTGATTTAGTATTGTCGGTTTAACAACAAAATTTAACATGCTGATAGAACAGGTTTTAACAGCTAACAAGAAGATACTTCTAAATTCCTGCTAAAAGATACATAATCATAGTAAGTTGATAATAGTTGCACATACCGTTGTGAATACCTAAGTATAATGGAATTTGTGTTCAAAATATTTACAACTTGAATCTGAATGTAGTGCTATTATTGTTTATTTTCCATTTTTCATTTATCTACTTACAGAAATGAGTAACCAATCGTTTCTTAAGTAAAAGGTGGCTGTTAAATTCTTGTGGCATTTGTTCAAATAAAACCATAAAGAAAAAACAATTTGGAAGAATCTTCTACAATCCTTATAGATTAGTCATAGGTACTTACATTGGCTGCCTTTCGAGTAGAACCGAATTTACTTTAAGCATTAGGAAGAGCATAAGTAAAATAAGGGATTAGCAATTCCATTACGGCTATTTGGTATTGTGAGTTTTACAACATAATTTAATACGCTAGTAAACGATAATTGTTCTATTTTCTAAATTAAATGACAATAAAATTACAACATGAATATGGAACGGTCCACAACGTAAACTAAGGGATTGACGGTTGGGCGGCATAAGACATGCGCTGTATCTCCCGGGGTTTCTCTCTTAAGTCATTAGTAATAGATACTGGCACAAAAATGGACAACCAACATATTTTCAATGTATTCTGCAATAGCATGACATCTGACCATTTATAATGACACTAAGCAGCCACACTATTCAGAACGAAGAGCTTTATACTCTCACGAACAAGAGAACGAATTGGGACACATTGCAAATTTTTTCTGAAGAAAACATAAGTTTACAGTTGCGAATAAAACAACCAGATGATCTTGATACGGCAGTCCACTATTTAACTAATCTTATCCAGGAAACTGCGTGGGAGTCTACTCCTAGTCCAGATGAAGATATACCTGAAAGTAACAATATCTCATTGTATATAAGGAACTAGTGGCTGGAAACCGTAGAACTCGGACGCCATGGAAAAAATCACGAAATGTAGCCGACAAAACAATATACAACAGATTAACACGAAAACTCAGAGCAACCCTTCAAGAATATAAAAATAATTCGTTCCAAAATTACATTACCAACCTAAATAAAAATGATCACTCCATTTGGAGAGCAACCAAAAAACTAAAAAGACCGTAAGCTCACATTCCATCCATTTTGACGATGGTACGTGGGCTAGATCGAATAAAGAGAAAGCAGATACATTCCCAGAATACCTATCTCATGTCTTTAAAGCATTCGAACCATCACCTACTCACGACAGTCAAGAAACTGAAGCTTTTCTAAATGCGCCATGCCAGATGCCCCTCCCTATAAAATCTTTCTCTCCAACTGAAGTTGAAACAGTTCAAAGCTCCAGGACATGATTTAATAACGAGCAAAATCCTGAAAATGCTGCCAAAGAAAGCTATCGTCCTAATCACCACAATATTTAATCGCATTCTGAGCATTGGCTACTACCCCATCCTTTGGAAGTATGCCCACATCTTGATGATACAAAAACCTGGTAAACCACCTGAACAGAAAACATCCTATAGACCGATTAGTTTGCTTCCCATATTAAGTAAGGTATTCGAAAAGTTACTACTAAAGGAATGAGAGAAGGCGTAGAACTTTCGACAGTAATCCCTCAAGATTAGTTTGGATTCCGCGAAAATCATTCAGCTATCCACCAAACAAATAGAATTGTAAATACTATTGCTAAAAGCTTGGAAGAGAAGAAATACTGCATGGCAGCGTTCCTCGATGTATCACAAGCTTTCGACAGAGTATGGTATGCAGGATTGCTGTACAAGCTAAAACAATTACTCCCAAGTCCATATTACTTAATCCTACAATCTTACCTATCCGACCGCTACTATTCAGTGAAATACATGAACACACTTTCCGAGTACTATCCCATCAACTCCGGTGTCCCGTTAGGTAGTGTATTGGGGCCGATCCTCTACCTCTTTACGTCTGACATACCAGAGACAGACAACACCCTAATTGCCACATTCGCTGACGACACTGCCATTTTATCTGTTCATGAACATCCAAATTTAGCCAGCGAACGCCTCCAAGAACACCAAAACCTTGTCAACGAATGGTTAAATCGATGGCGAATAAACATCAAAAAACCAAATTTACGCAAGTTACTTTTACCACGAAATTCAGCACATGTCCGCCAGTCAATATCGGTGGTGCCCCCAGTCCTGTGAAGAATGAAGTGAAATACTTGGGAAAAAACACATACAAGCAAAAAGACAGCAATTAAACATTAAATTTAGGCTGATGTATTTGCTGCTCGGTAGAAGATCATCATTATCAACTGACAACAAACTGTTGCTGTACAAAATCATACTAAAACCAATATGGACATATGGCCTTTAGCTGTGGAGATGTGCCAAGAAATCCAGTATCAGTATTATCCAGAGGTTTCAATCCAAGATCATACGCTCAATAATCAACGCACCCTGGTATGTTACTAACCAGACCATCCACGAAGACCTGGGAGTACCTTTCGTACTATCACGCAAAAACTCACGGACATCCGAATGAGCTAGTGACTACAGAGAATATGGCCAACCGATTTATTGTTGCAATAAAACATACTCTCCACAATTAAAATACATATCATAGTACACTAACCTGTAATATATATAGCAGTAACATCAATGGATGATTATCTCCTTCAAAGTCTTGTACTCTAACAACTCATTTGCTTAATACTCATCCAGAGTAGATGTAAAATTCAATTGATGTCAATAAAAGAAAAATGTATTCTGCTAATATTTTACCAACACAGTTGCCAAGCAACATTTTTTTTGTTTACTTCATACTGGTACAACAATGGACAACCAACATATTTCCAATGTGTTTTGCCAATATTTTACCAATATAGTTGCCAAATAACTTATTTACATGTTATTCTTATGGTGGCCCTATATTGGCGAGCAATATATATTTAATTTAACAAAACATTAACATTTACAATACTGGGCCAATATTTCAAAAAGGTACTGATCCAATAAGGATATTTAGTGGTATCTGGTGCGGAACTTTATATTAGTTTCGAAGTGACATAAGTCAAGCGTTTGATAAAGTTTGGTATACAGGCTTATTTTATAAACTTAAGTGTGTTTTTCCACATCCAGTGTATTCTTTATTAAAGTCCTATCTCACCGACAGAACTTTCTTAGTCAAATATGAAGAAGCATACACCGAATTATACCCAGTACTATCTGGAGTCCCACAGGGAAGTATCCTTGGGCCCATGTTATACTCCATATACACGGCTGACACAAACAATGATTGCCACTTATGCTGATGACACAACAATCTTAGCGTCGCATGAAAACCCCATTCAAGCCTCACGAAAACTACAGACGCATTTAAACCTCTTCGAAGAATGGCTACAACGCTGGAGAATCAAGGCCAACGAAACTAAATCTGTACACACCACCTT